>ML804301.1:54440-85628 GCA_009831015.1 Picea engelmannii | reverse complement strand
GTGATAGCTGCCAAAGAGTAGGCCAACCTAATCATAGAGATGAAATGCCATTAAACCCCCAGATAGTACTTGAACCATTTGAAAGATGGGCCTTAGACTTTGTAGGACCCATCAACCCTCCATCCAATCAAAAAGTTTACATATTGGTCTGCACAGACTACATGACTAAATGGGTGGAAGCCAAAGCACTTCACAGAGAAACCAAAGAAGCAGTTATAAATTTCTTATTTAAAGACATCTTCATCATATTTGGAGTGCCAACAGAATTAGTTACAGATGGAGGACCTCCTTTCACTTCTCATGGTTTCAAAGCCACCCTTCAAGAATATCATATCCAACATAGAATGACTACAGCATACCACCCCCAAGTCAATGGACAGGTGGAAAGCACAAACAAAGTAATAGAATCCATTCTCACAAAAACAGTGAAGGAAAATAGAAAGGACTGGTCCTACATGCTCCCCGAAGCATTATGGGCCTACAGAACTACTTGGAGAAATACTACAGGATTCTCTCCCTATGAATTAGTCTATGGAAAGAGTGTTGTCTTTCCTGTGGAATTTGAAATAAAAACCTTAAGGACTGCTTTAGTTGTCAACCTTGATTTGACCGATGCATAAACAACCAGGTTGTAGCAGCTTAATGAATTGGAGGAGAAAAGACTAGATTCCATTTAGCAGACAACCATAATTCAACAGCAAAGATCAAAATGGCATGACAAAACTATAAAAAACAAGCAGTTCCAAAAAGGTAATTGGGCCCTACTGTATGACTCTCGGTTCAAAGAATTTCAAGGGAAACTGCGTACAAGATGGCTTGGACCTTACGAAGTAGACACTGTTTTCCCCAATGGAACGTTAAGGCTCCTCACAATCGATGACTTCAAAACTCCGTTACTTGTAAATGGTCATCGCCTCCGTCTGTACCAACGTCCTATTTCCAAAGAAGATTTTAAGGCCACATGCATGGTAGACACCCATTTCCTCTTCTTAGAGGGGGTTCCTTCCCCTCATTGCAATTAATTCTTTTAAGTTAATTTTTTTTTTTAGTATTAGATTAGATTTTATTTACTAATAATCCCTGTCAAGAAATACCATGTTACAATTGATTTTTGCAGATTCCCGATCGAAGCACAAGCCACTAGGAAAGGACGATCCTACTTCAAAGAGACAAGCTTTTCCGATGCTGAAACACCATTGTTTAGCACTTTTGACTTTCCTCCGATGCTGAAACACCATTGTTCAACACTTTTGACTTTCCTCCGATGCTGAAACACCATTGTTCAACACTTTTGACTTTCTTTATTACTAAAACACCACTGTTCACTACTCTTGACTTTCCTCTGTTGCTGAAACACCACTACCACCAACCCCACACCTACTTCCCCCATCACTGTTCATCAACCTTTTACCACTTTCCCCCATTTTCCCATAGACGAAACAACACCGTCCAACAATTGTTTCGCCTGTTCCTTTCTGTTGCTGAAACACCATTGTCAACAAATTTTCATCACTTTCCCCATTGTTGAAACACCATTCACATCAATTTTTTTCCTTCTCCCTATTGCCAAAACACTAGAGTCCGGAAATTCCTCACTTCCTTCAGCGACGAAACAACACCGTCCAACAATTGTTTCACCCTGTTTTTCTTATTGCTGAAACACCATTGTTCAATAGTTCTTTACATTTTCTCATCACCGAAACAACACTGTCCAGCAATTGTTTCGCCCCATTTTTCTTGTTGCTGAAACACCATTGTTCAGCAGTTCTTTACATTTTCTCATCACTGAAACAACACCGTCCAGCTATTGTTTCACCCCATTTTTCTTTTTGCTGAAACACCATTGTTCAACGGTTCTTCACATTTCTCATCACCAAAACAACACCGTCCAGCAATTGTTTCTCCTTGTTCTTTTCTATTGACTGAAACACCAACTTTTCAACATCATCTGTTAGCAAGATTTTATGCTCTCATATTATAGTTCTTCCTTCCAGTCAACAAAACCTTGATACAATTCATCTAATAAATCAAAAAGTCTCCACCACGATTACTGCAGAACTACCATGGACAGGCATGATATTTTGTTTGCAGAATGAATAAAAAAGGTAATGCGTGGTATGTAAATTTTATGTAATACGGTTAAGCTATAGTTAAGGGGAAGATTCTAAATCATTATGACCACTCGAGTGCAATCATTATTAGCCACACTTGACGAGAGGGGAGGACACATCAAACCTTCTACACCATCATTTCACACGAATTCACTACCGCCATTCCTATCTCACCATCCTTTCGCGTATTTTACCACCATTTTGCATATCGTCGCTCGAAAAAATCACTCTACGCAGAAGCTGTTACTCAAACTCTTTGACGCTGTAATATACCGAGCTGGTAGCTATGGGAGGCTCTGTTATACAGAACGAACCCCCCACGACAGTGATGTTAGAACATTATCCAGTAGCTTATCAAATCTTTCAGCAGGAAGGATGGCTCAGTTATTTTCAGAGACTCCAGTGGTATAATGAACAACAGGTTCTACAATTCTCTCAAAACCTTCAAGAAGACCATTCTATTGTCCAAGGGGTTCAAATTTCAGTAACAGAAGAAGATATAGCACAGGTCTCAGGCCTCCCTACTGACGACATTTGCATGTTCAGTCGTAAACATATCATTCGGAATGCCCAGCAGAACTTCTTCTTGCCAGAAGAACAAATTGAATTTAAAGGCAGGGGTGTTCAACTCAGCTCATTTCCACCCCCATGGCTGGAAGTTGCAAGATTCATCAAACATTACCTAACCTGCGAAGGCCGATACCAGGTAGTTTATCGGCACGACTTTCTTCTGTTGTCTCATTTACGGCATAATAGATGGGTGAATATTCCTTATTATTTGCTGGGTTGTCTAAAAAAGATGGCGCATTACTGCAGAAAGGCTAAAGATCCCACCTTTTCACTCACCCATCACCTTCTTGTCCAAATGCTCATCCAAAGGGGTTTTTCCCAACAAAACCCTCCACTAAATAACCCGCCCGTAAACCCCTAAGAAGCTATCGAAATTCCTAAAAACCTCCAGGAGTAGCAACCGCAAAACTCCCCAAACTCTCCAGAAGTACCCAATAGCTCGCCCACAGAACCAATTAGTCCAATCAATCCCCCTACCATACCAAGACCACCTCATACCTTACCAGAATCATCCACTCCCGCCCTTCATATTCTTAGTGATGACTCTGAGCCAAATAATTCCCCCTGCCCCATCATTGAGGAAAGACCCCCATGTAAACGAAAACAAATTCCCTTCTTTCCGTCCTTCTTACAAAAGAAGCGAACAAGGGCCTCAATCAGGCCATCCATTATTGCCACTACCCTAGACCCCCAACCCATCCGACTAATACCCCGTACACCTCCAACCTCCCAAATCCCGAGATCTTTGTCTATTCCACCCACGGGCACTGAAACACAAGAACCAGACGCCCATGGTGTTGCGACATCATCTGTCTCAGATAAAGTAGCTGAAACACAAGAACCAACTACCCATTCCGTAGCTGAAACACAAGAACCAACTACCCATTTCGTAGTCGAAACACAAGAACCAGCTACCCATTCCATAGCTGAAACACAAGAACCAACTACTCATTCAGTGGCTGAAACACAAGATCTAGCCATAGCTGCCACACAAGAACCAGCTACGGCTGAAACACAAGAACTAGTTGTTGATATTGACACTGAGATACAAGAATCAGAAGTCCAGGGTGCTGCAACATTACTTTCCTTACATCAAGAAGCTGAAACACAAGAATCAGCTGCCATTCCTGTAGCTGCTCCACAAGAACCAGCTAGTGAGGCTGTGACTGCCACACAAGAACCAGTCATCCCTCAACCAGAACCAACAATGGCCTCTGTCTTGAAAGAAAATGATCTTTTAAAGTCTGAACTGCAAGCATACAAGCAAGAACTAGCTAGGGCAAAGGAAGCATACGAGAAGGAACTAAATTTGTACACCCTAGCTCGCACAACAACCATGTCAGAAGGGACTACTACAGAGAGCCTGTGTAAAGAATATATGTGTTGTCAATGTGGGGATATTTACTATCAAGTAGGCTATAAGGTAACTCAAGTCCCAATATCAGGAGCTCCCCCTACTCCTTCAACTTTTGTAGTCAAAAAGGAAGAACCTGTTGTTACACAAGAACCAGCTATAGCTGTTACACAAGAACCAGCTACAGCTGAAACACAAGAACCAGCAAGACCTCCCAAGATTAATACTAAGCCCTGCATTGCAACAAATGAAGCCCCTGCTTTTGTCAACAAAGTTGTATAGGCAATGCCTATGGAGGAATTCACACCTCCCAGCGAGATCAATCTCCACACTTTCATGGAACAATATACTCAGACATTACCTCACCCCACTACTTGCAATGCTGAAACATAGACTCAGCCATGGGATGAGCAAGGAGTAATACAAAAATGGAAGAAAGAGTATGTTGCAACACAGGCCAAAAGCCTACAAGAGCACAGACAAATCTGGATAAATCATACATACTCAAATTGGGAAGCTTTAGAGCAGACACGACAGGAAGCTCGTGCCCTTAAGAAACAAAACAAAGAGTTGAAAGGCAGAATGGCCCTGGTATTTGACTTGATACAAAATCTATTGGCCATAAGAAAACCATCCTGCAACTACTCCTTGTTCCTTATGGAACGACTTACATGGTTTCAGATCAAATCAATCATGGAAGGCAAACCCCATGTAATATTACACCCAACAGATTTTGTCAAAACTTTTACAGAAGCATCTGCTAGGGATCAACACCTCCTCTGTGAGGCGTATTTTCATAACGAGGCCATCCCCAAGAATAGGCAGCTGAACCTTATTCCTCTTGTTGGGGACATCCAGATTCGGGCATTTACTCCCTTTCTCCACAATCAGATCATTTGGCAAGATGACTTCATGGCTGCTAAGCACAATGAAGACAACCGCCTTCTCTGGATAAGACTAGAACCACAGAATGCAGCCACCTTTGTCACAGAATATTATCAGTTCTTAAAGAAACCAGGGATGACTGAACATGTCCAGCAACTACAATCAATAATGCTTCAATATTGTCATCACTTCATCAGCTCCATAGAGATTACTGCCCTCCAGGAAAATAACTTGTTTTGGCAGCAATCCACTGAGAAAAGATAGGAATACAATCCTTTCATCCCTACTAATCTTGAGGTAGCAATCTCCAGGGTACCTAACTACATCCAATGTGTTCAGAAATGTGTTGAAAGCTGGATAGGGTACCGGTTTTATTTTCCTATCCTCTGGTTTCCAATAGAAAGATATCAAATTCATTATAAGCTGCCTAGGAAGACAGAAACAACAACTTGGTAAAGGTTACAACGAGTCCAAGGCTTCATAACACAAACCGACAGTACCTCCCATAGCTACTGCTTGAGTAACTTACATGCTCAGAGTCGGTATTCAGACTCTAATTCAGAGTGAAGTTGCCTGAGGACATGCAACACCTTGATTTGGGGGGGATGTTAGGACCACACAATGTACCTTTTTGCCCATACTTTTTGCCACTATTACACTCCTGTTCACTCACATTTAAACCCATATTATAATTTTATCTTATCTTTCCAAAGGTATACAACGTCTCTTCTCTTTACTATATGTTTAATCTGTTTTGCATATAATTTTACATCACTCTCGTACTTAACCATTAATTAGAAATGTATAAGTGCTGAAATAGTTCAAACTGCAGATTATCATTTGAGGCCTATTGCTGAAACAACAAAACGCAGAAGCTGCTACACAGTTCATGGTCGACGATGCTGAAACACAGAAGTTGTTACACGGTCCATGGTCGATGATGCTGAAACACAGAAGCTGTTATACAGTTCATGTTCTATGATGCTGAGGAAGTTGTTACATAGCCCATGGTCACGATGCTGAAACATAGAGGAAGTTGTTACACAGTCCAGGACCGACGATGCTGAAACAAAAAGGAAGCTGTTACACAGTCTGCGGTCAACAACAACTCACACAGATTGACTACAACAGCTGCACCGTGAGCCAAGCACCAACGATCGCTGCTACATGAGAAGTGATGAAACAGTCAAGAGTGCAAATCCCGTGGCTGAAACAACCCTCGATTTGCGATGCCGAAACAACATGCAAAAGCAGCAACAAGAAACTGTCACTCCAGCCGTAACAACAACGCCTCATTCAGCATCTGTAATAGCATTCTGTTGTGCGAGACTAGGACATCCTATTCTAGTTTAGAAAGTCGATCTGACTAAGAATAGGACTCAGATATACATCTGTAATTTTTTATCAATTGCATCGAAGGGATTCCCTCTTTAAATAAGAGGAAATCATCATTCGAGAGGATCCCCAGTTTTTATGTACTAAGGAAGCTGCAGAGAGAGGGACGTGCTTCATTTTCAGATTGTAATATGATACATTGATAGATGAATAGAAGACTGTTTTGAGCATCCTTCTCTAGCCTTTTTGTCTCAGGGGAATCTTGTGAGAAGGGAGGGCCCACATTCTTCACAAGATTCACTCGTTAGTTTTATAGTGTGTTAGTGTAATTTCTGTTTATGCCTTGATTAACTTTTGCCTTGCTGAAACACTACTGTTAATGAATTCTGCTTTGTTGAAACACTACTGAACTCTCTCTTGTTAGGAAATTTGTTTTATTGAATGTTACATTATTTTCACGAAGTTCATAATCATTTTAATTAGCAATCTTGTGTGATGAATTTATGAGGTTTTCTAATCAAAGACTAGAGCTAAAGGTTCCTTCCTAATGGAAGGGATTAAGGGTTCTGTTCTCTATTAGAAGTAATCATCTTTCAATTACTTTCCCTGAGTGTGCCAATCAGAGACCAGAACTAAAGGTTCCTGCTTAATGGAAGGGATTAAGGGTTCTGTTCTCTGTTAGAAGTGATCAGCTTTCAATTATTTTCCCTGAGTGTGACAATCAGAGACTAGAGCTAAAGGTTCATGCTTAATGGAAGGGATTAAGGGTTTTGTTCTCTGTTAGAAGTAATCATCTTTCAATTATTTTCCATGAGTGTGCCAATCAGAGACTAGAGCTAAATGTTATTGCTTAATGGAAGGGATTAAGGGTTCTGTTCTCTATTAGAAGTAATCAAATTTCAATTATTTTCCATGAGTGTGCTAATCAGAGACTGGTACTAAAGGTTCCTGCTTAATGGAAGGGATTAGGGGCCCTGTTCTCTGTTAGATAGAGTTAGCCTTTAATGCATTACTGTTTTCATGAAAGTGTGTTAATCAGAAACAAGGTGTTGGAGTTCCTGCTTGGGAATAAGGGTCATGTTCCCTGGTTACAGAATAGTTGTTCTTTCCTGTTGTAGTTGTTATTCTAATGTAATCCAGGATTCTTTAGATTAATCATCTCTTTAAAGCTCTGCAATAGGTAGGTTGCTATCCTGTAATTCAAGTCAGAACTTCAGTTTATTCAAGGCAAGTGTGATTAATATAGTTTTCTTTACTACAACTCTAGGTTTCTTTTGGAATTGAGCATATATAGTGCGTGGTTACCTTTGAAATAAACAGACTTCCCTGGGTTGACAATTTATGTAGCACTTGATTGTTTGAATTAATTAAGCAATTATAGTGACCAACAATTACATAGCATAATCCATTAATAAACATTACAAATATTTCCATGGATAATAATCATATATTTGCATGATACCAATTGGACAGGAAAGGATTATTTCTATTAATAAATGATCACCAGAAGCGAGAACATTACAGACTTCTGTGTCGTCCCAGTTCAAAACCAAGAAACCAAGTTCCTTCCAATTGGGCCTCCACCACTTCAATCCTCCACCAAAGGCAAGCTCATAGAAAATAGACAGTGAGGTTCTCTCAACAACAGGGAAAGAGAATGAGGCTGAACACTATGTTCAGACTTGAGGGACAAAGGGATGCAGACTCAATATGAAGTAATTTCTTGTTAAGCCCTAATATTGGCTCACTACCCCTTAACTGGGGCATATTACATTAGTAATGTTATTTTATTTATGTCGTCTTTATTCCATTATTTGTAATTATACCTCCTAGTCTCCTATATATACCAAGGAGACATTTTTATTTTGAATCAACTTGTACTTGAACATTTATGTGGGGTAAAAGGAGGTTTCCCCCTTGAAGAGGCTTATTATCTGAAATAATATATTTTTCAAGGCGTTGAGTACTTATTTTGAGGTTTTTCTATGTTATATTGATATTTGGTTCTTAACATATGGTATCAGAGCTCAAGGTCTTGTGGATTCATTGCTACATCTGAGACACCTTGAAATTTCCGCTATAACTTTGTTTCTACAATGTTTCAGAAGGAATGGCTTGGAGGATATTTAGCATATGGACCAAGGTACATTGGGATAAAATTTTAGCACCTGAGGCCTTATACTTTTAGAGATATAGCCTTTTCAATTAGGGTTCTGGAATCATCTTGAACTGAGCCATTGTGGGTCATCGTACATTTTTAGATACACCATGTGGAATTTAGGGTATCTAACTAGTCCTATTGACTAGTCTCAAGAAGGTGTTCCAGGTAAAACAATTATAACTTCTTCCTAGAATATCCAAATTGAGTGAGACTAATTACATTGGATAATTGACAGTCTTTAGTATTTATGGTACGAGTTTCATAATTTTATATCAATTATTTTGTGTGGGGCACGCTATATAAGTTAGATCTCTTGGAAAGGCCAAAAATCCGCAAGTTGGGGGAAGTTATTGTAAATTCCATTTGTCACATCCAATTTTGATCAGAGCTGTGGAATTGTAGAGAAGAAATATCATAGAACTACAAAAAATAAAGTTACATACCCAGAAAGGTCGAAACTTTGGATATACAAAAAAATAAATATTGTCTAGCAAAACCACCTCAAAATCAAGGTTCAAACGTGATACCTAGCCAACATGCCACCAAAAAGGGAACTTCTACACCAAATAAGCCTCCAAAAAATCCTACATGGACTCTTGATTAAGGTGAAGAACTGCGTAGGGACATAAATGATTTACAAAAGAAGTTAGTAACAAAAGATGAACTACAAGAGATGATGGATTCAAAGAAAGTTGAGTTTGAGGCAATAAATACTAAGATGGATGGTTTAAAAGGGGGAATCATGGAAGGATTGAAAAAATTCCTAATAGAGAGGACACTTGAAAGTGAAATTGTATCCCATGAAAGTCATGATGAGGACACAAGGAAGGTCAATCCAGAATGGAGAAACTCCAACATTGGGTTGAAGACCAACCACGTTCCTAAGATCGATATGAGGAAATTTGATGGAAGGACCCAATCACATGGATACCTCAAATGGAGCAATTATTTGATCTACATAATGTTCCACAAACAAAAAAGGTATGAATTTCTTCTTTATATTTAGAAACCAATCAATTTGTATGGTATCGATGGCTTTGTTCTCGCAAATCACTCGTCACTTGGAAAATTTTCACAGAAGAAATGATAGCACACTATGAGGATACAAGGAGAAATACCTTCTTTATCCAACTGATAAATCTCAAGCAAAAGGGTTCAGTTACAAAGAACATTGAGAACTTCCAAAGATTGAATATAAAGGTAACAGATATTCCATATGAGAAGTCGATTGATGTATTCATAGGAACTTTAAAGGATAAAATTCAACATGAGGTTCTCCTTTGGGAACCCAAATCATTGGAGAATGCATTTAGAGTGGCAAGAAATGTTGAAAGTAAAAATATGGCTATGGATACTAGAAGACCAATCCTAACATCTATAGAGAGGATAATGCTCCTTCTTCTAAAACACCTCAACCTACAAGGTTGACACTTCAACAATTGGAGGAAATAAAAGAAAAAGGTTTATTCTTTAATTGTGACAGCAAGTACAGTAAGGGACATAAGTGTGGTGAGAAGAAATTATTCTATATAGATTGTGAAGAGGAAGAAGAACAAGAACCATCTCAAGATGAAAATGTAGAATCAATTTTGTCTGAAGAGTTGACTCCCACGATATCATGTAATGCATTGGTTGGAATTAGCACTCCTCAAACCCTCAATATCGAAGGATACATCAAAAAGAAAAAGGTAATAGTCCTAATTGATTATGGAAGTACTCATAATTTCATTCACTATAAATTAGCCAGAGATCTCAATTTCTTTGTATATCCAACATCAGAGTTTCAAGTAATGATTGTATATGGAGGAACTATCAATTACTCAGGAAAATGCAATAAGATCAATCTTACTATGGGGGAATATGTAATAAATAGTCCAATGATTTCTATACCCATGGGTGGTGTTGATGTTGTACTAGGAATCCAATGGTTACAATCATTAGGAACAGTGGCTTTTAATTTTCAAGAAAAATAAATTGAGTTAAGAGGTATCACAGGGAAACCCAGTAAGATGATAAGCTCTAATGGCATGACAAAATTGATGAAAAAGGGGAATCAAGGCATTATTGCACAACTATGCTCACTAGATGTTCAAACATCTAAGCCATCTATTCCTCAAGATCTCCAAGAGATCATTGATAAGAATTCCAAAGTATTTGAAGATATTCCCAAAGGTATTCCATCCACTCGAAATCATGATCATGAAATTCACCTAATTCCTAGGAGTGTTCCTCCTAACATCAAGCCATATAGATATCCTTAAGCCCAGAAGAGTGAAATTGAGGGCATGGTTGAAGAAATGTTAGAGGATGACATTATTAGACCTAGCCAATGTTCTTACTTTGTACCAGTGGTAATGGTATTCATGAAAGATAGCTCATGTTGTATGTGTCCAGATTATACAGAGCTCAACAAGATCACTATTAAAGATAAGTTTCCCATTCCCATCATTGATGAATTGCTAGATGAACTACATGGAGAAATCTATTTCACAAAATTGGATCTTCATTCAGGGTATCATCAGATTAGAATGAAGGAAGAAGATATCCCAAAAACAACATTCTGAACTCATGAAGGTCATTATGATTTTTTAGTCATGCCTTTTGGCCTTACAAATGCACCTTCCACATTCCAAGGGTTGATGAATTCTATTTTCAAGACCTTCTTTCAAAAGTTTGTGTTAGTATTTTTTGATGATATACTAATTTATAGCAAGTCTTGGGAGGATCATGTGAGACATGTTCACAAGGTGCTACAACTACTAAAGGAGCAACAACTATATGTCAAACCATCCAAATGTTTCTTTGGAGTGAAAGAGGTAGAGTATTTGGGTCATATTGTATCTCGTGAAGGTGTCAAGGTAGACCCTAACAAGATTAAGGCCATGATGGACTAGTCGATTCCCAAAACATTAAAGAATCTTAGAGGATTTTTGGGTTTGACAGGTTACTGCTGCAAGTTTGTTCGGCACTATGGAAGAATAGCAACAACTTTAACGACACTAACTAAGAAGGATGCATTTTCATGGACTCTGGAGGCAACTAAATATTTAGAACAACTTAAAGAGGTGATGTGCAAAGCTCATGTCTTGACCACTCCAGACTTCAAAAAAACCTTTATTGTGGAATGTGATGCCTTGGAAAATGGAATTGGAGTTGTCCTAATGCATGAAGGAAGGCCCCTGGATTTTGAAAGTTGACCACTCAAGGGAAAGGACTTACACAAACCCATTTATGAGAAGGAAATGATTGCAATACTGCATGCATTGAAGAAATGATGTCCTTACCTAATAGGTAGGAACTTCAAGGTTAAAACAGGTCATGATAGTCTTAAATACTTCTTGGAACAAAGACTATCTTCAGAAGAACAATAAAAATGGGTAACCAAGATATTGGGTTGTGATTTTGAAATCGTCTATAAAAAGGGTATGTAAAATGTTGTGGCATATGCACTCTCAAGAAAGGATGAAGATGTTGAGGCCTTTCTCTGTGCTATCTCGATCATCCAACCCGATTGGATAATAGAAGAAATGGATGAATGGGAGAATGACGAAAAAGTGTGGACTCTCATTCAAAGGTTGCAACATGATTCCAGTGCATCAGATACATTTACATGGAAAAATGATTCACTATGGTGCAAAGATCGCTTATATTTATGTAAGAACTCTCAACTCAAACAAAAGGTACTATTGGAATTGCACACCTCTCCAGTAGGAAGGCGCTCAGGATTTTTTAAAACATACCATAGGGTCAAGAAGGATTTCTTTTAGGATGGCCTTAAAATTGATGTTCAAAGGTTTCTGGCAGAATGTTTGGTTTTCAAACAAAATAAGGTGGAAATAATTAATACCTTGGGTCTTTTACAACCATTAGCCATCCCAAGTCAGTGATGGGAGGAGGTTTCCATGGATTTCATCACAGGGTTACTGAAGTCTGAAGGAAAGAGTGTCATCATGGTGATTGTTGATAGACTGACCAAGTACACACACTTGTGTGCACTCTCTCATCCCTTCAAAGCTGGTATAGTTTCCACCACATTCATGGAGATAGTTCAAAAGCTACATGGCAGCCCAAAGATTATTGTAAGTGACAGAGATCCCATATTCACTGGACATTTTTGGACAGAATTATTTTCTTGTTTGGGTACTCAATTGGCTCATAGCTCAGCCTATCATCCTCAATCTGATGGAAAAACTGAGATAGAAAACAAATGTCTGGAAGGATACCTTTGTTGCTTTGTCTCTTATAAACAAACACAATGGTTCAAATGGTTACCCTTGGCAGAATGGCGGTATAACACTTCCTTTCATTCTACAAAAAAAATGACACCATTTATGGCACTCTATGGATACCACCCTCCNAGTGGAAGATCACATCGAGCATTAACAACAAGTTCTCCAAATCTTAAAGGACAACCTGACCATGGCACAAAATCGCATGAAACAATAAGCAGATCAACATCGTAGTGAAAGAAGTTTTGAAGTAGGGGATTGGGTGTTTTTAAGATTACAACCATACAAACAGATGTCCCTCAAGAAATCCAAGAAGGATAATAAATTATCACCAAATAACTATGGCCCTTATAAGGTGTTGCAAAAGATTGGTACTATGGCATACAAATTGGAGTTGCCTGCATCTTCACGAGTACACCCATTTTTCCACGTTTCATGCTTAAATAAGGTTATAGGTGACAATATCCCAGTTCGAACTATATTTCTAGAACTTGACGAGGAAGGAAAAATGATATTGGAGCTTGAAGCCATCACTGACACAAGAATTCACCAGCTGAGGAATAGATCCATTTCAGAGTATCTCATTAAATGGAGGAAACTACCGATTGAAGATTCCACTTGGGAAGATGAGTCTTTTATACAGAAACATCCATAGTTACTCAAGCATTGTGGACAACACTTGTCTCAAGGGGAGGGGCATGTTAATCCCTAATATTGGCTCACTACCCCTTAACTGTGGCATATTACAATAGTAATGTTATTTTATTTATGTCGGTTTTATTCCATTAGTTGTAATTATACCTCCTAGTCTCCTATATATACCAAGGAGACATTTTTATTTTGAATCGTCTTGTACTTTAACATTTAAGTGGGGTAAAATGTGGTTTCCCCCTCAGAGAGGCTTATTATCTGAAATTATATATTTTTCAAGGCGTTGAGTAGTTATTCTGATTTTTTTCTATGCTATATTGATATTTGGTTCTTAACATTTCTCTAGAGTAACTTTTCTCTCAAAGTTGAATGCTTTCTCCCCTCTAGCTCAGAATTGTGCTCTTATAGCCTTAAAAATGAAACTAAAGGGCTGAGTCGGAACGTTTCCAGTATATGGAAGGCCAAGGATCAGAGATCTCCTATCTGACATGGAAACCTGACTTCATTTTTGTATTTTCTAGCACAAATCCCGATGTACACGGGCTGTAGTGGAGAAACCTGCATATACACATGTTGTATAGTATATAGGGCACGTATTTGTGGAAAAATATGTATTTTATCTCTAGATTCATCAAAAAGGGATGACAAGTCTACATAGGGAAATGGAAAAGGGCCCTTTGTGCAAGATGGATATGGTGAGGCAAATCTTGCTATAACAAAAGGTTGCAAAGAATATCCTCCAATACGTACATGGCACCATCACCTTTGGGATTCATTATGCAACAAACTCTATATTAGATCTCATTGGGTTTACTAATTCTGACTGGGCTGGCAACAACACTTATTGCAAGTCCACATCTGGTTACTCACTCGGTCTTGGTTCTGAGCCTATCTGTTGGTCGAGAATGAAGCAAGCTACTATTTCTCTTTCTTCAGCCGAGGTAGAGTACAAACAAGTAGTTAACAAAACCATTAAGGCTATGTGGCTAGAAAATTTTATCACTAAGTTGGGAATTCAGTTTCATCGATCGATCATCATCTGGTGTGACAACCAGAGCGCTCTAAAGTTCTGTAAAGATCCAATTCATAGGCAATGGACGAAGCACATCAAGATCCACATGCACTACATCTGGGACTTAGTACACGAGCGGATCATTGACCTATATTTCTGTCCTTTAGTAGAACATGCAACATACATCTTCACCAAGACCTTGACTGAGAAGAAGTTCCATTCTCGGGGAAGTCTTCTTGGAGTGAAGGACACAGTTTCCCTGTAACTGTAGTTGTTCTTTTTACATACATTGTACCTTCAGGGGGGGGTTTCCCATGAGGTTTTCCCTCTTTCCTCACTTTATTTCAATGTATCTTTTATATTTGGGTACCTAACATGGCCTCGTTGTTGGGACCCATTCTTTATTTTTACCATAGTGATGTTCAGGGGGGGTGTTGGATTTACTTCACACACATCTATGATTTCTTTTTCCTAAGGTTTTTCCTTGTTTATTATTCATTATTAGTCATTATCCAGTATCCTATATTTTAGGAATAATATTCCTCTAGGGAGAATATTATCTTCAATTTTCACTTCAGTTTGACTAGTTGAGTGGAGTCTAGATGTTGCATTGGTTTTGTCACCATACAACATTGGGATCATCGCACGCTAATGCACATTAGCATTGGTATCATCACTAAACTAGTTCATTAACCATTATTCCTTGATCGCCTCCTCACTTCACTTTGGTTCAGTCAGTTAACTGAAGACTGATAGACTAGTTAACTCAGCTAGGTGGCAGTTCACCACCGCAACTTCCTAAGAGACTAGACTAGGTGGTAGTTTACTCTTATAACTACTGGTGTGTGTCTATATCACTCTAGACCCCCACTATGGTGCATTGGATTCTCCTCCAGTGTTCATTGGTTGATTTATACAAAGTATATCATGTGTAAATTATTCATTATTCATTACGGTTAATGAGAATTCTTCCATCCTTTCTCTCTCTTGCTTATTCTTTCTAAATTTCTCTCTACAAATATGTGTGGCATTTTCTAGCTAGATCTATTCTCTTTAGGTTCGACACATTTACAATAAGAAGTGAATATTGATCTACTTTTCAAGAGATATTTATTGGGTGGATTACTTGATGATTTTGTTGGTTAAAAGTTGTTGATGTAGCAATAATAAGCTACAGACATAAGGTTTCCATAATATTTTATTGATAACTCATTCTTACAATATTATTTTTCCATCTAATTCATTGTTTGAAACATTGGAATATTATCTCTAAGTTTCATGTTAATTTATTCAATATTATATGTTGATTAGATGATGTAATTTGTAGCTATCACAACTTCCTGTAAAACCCCAACGAAGCTTGGACCACCTTGGAAGGGTTCTTTGTAAAATTTAATGAGATAAGGGGACACATGATTGAGGTGGAATTTCTCACATTAGATCCAAAAATCTTCTACAATCTCTAATATTTCTTTACAAAATTCAAGGATTTACTGTTGCAACTCAAAGCTTGCAGGGTTGATAAATGTAAGGAGGAGAAACAAATGGTTCTCACCATTCTCTCCAAACTTGGTCTTAAATTATCTGTGTTTGTATCCACATTCATTTTGTCAAATTTACCTATGGATCCACTTGGAATATGTCTTTTCTTGAGGAATTATTCAAATCCCTGACACAAGAGAAAACCAAGCTCATCAACATGGGAAAAATCAAAGGTTCAAAGGCACATGCACTTATTGTGCAAGATGGAATCCATCAATATCCGAAATCTAAATATAAAGACAAAATGAAAGCTCATGCAAATACGAAGAAGGAAGGGTACTCAAAACCCTTCACTGATGCCTTCGAATCCAAAGGTGGAAATGGAAGGAAAGGGGAGAAATGCACATACTTACATAAAGGATTCCATCCATAATCCGCATGCATGCAAAAAAAAATTAGATATAATGACTCAAATAATTCAGCAAAACAACCTTGGAGATCGCATCCCCAAGGGTGCGAAGAAGAAGAAGCCAAAAGATCAGAATCCCAAGAAAAAAAATTCTAGCCATGCCTGGACTACCATCAATTCCTGTATTGATGCTTGGATCATAGATTCAGGAGCATCACATCACATGGATTCCAAAAAAGAAATCTATTATTCATTGGATTCATGCAAAAGTCCTCCTATTCTAATGGGGTACAAATCTCCAGTCAAGGTCACCGACAAAGGAAGGATTGAACTCACGAACAGAAGCTTCGAGAATGTGTTGCACGTTACAAAAAATTTCATCAATCTTCTCTTCGTGTATCAAATGACGAATTCCAACATCGAAAAGAAAATCATATTCACACCAAATGAAGTGGACATCTATGGCATGCAAACAAATTCCAGGGTTTCTATCAGTGAGGTAAATCATCAACCTATATTGTATACATTTTTTGAATTTAATGAACCATATTTTGCTTTACTACTTACCCATGCTGACGAAAGTAGTAGGATATGGCACGAAAGGTTCGAGCATTTGAATTTTAGATACATAAAATAGCTTAGCAGGCAAATATTGGTTGATAGTCTACCAAACATCCATTTCTCCAAAGGAATCTGTGAGGGATGTGTTCTTGGAAAACACCCTCAAGAGAAATTCGACAAAGGAAAGACTCAGAGAGATTTCACTATTTTAGATCTGATCCATAGTGACCGCATGGATCCTTTTCCTCATCCATCAATCATAAAAGATAGGTTTGTTCTCATTTTTGTCGACGATTTCTCACGTTTCACATGGATTTACTTTCTCACACACAAATCCAAGGTCTTTCAACACCTCAAATATTTCAAATCCCTTGTTGAGACACAGTCCAAAAAGAAAATCAAAGTCCTCTAAATTGATAATGGGGGACAACATGTCAATCATGATATCCAAAATATTTCCATGAGGTAGGGATTTAGTTGCAACACACAGTTCTCTATACTCCGCAACAAAACAAATTTGTTGAGTGGAAAAACAGATCTCTAAAAGAGATGGTATCTTGCATGCTACATGCAAAGTCACTATCACAGAGACTATGGGCTGAAGAACTTAATTGTGCAAACTACATCAAAAATAGATATCCCCATATATCTATCAAGGATAAGAGCCCCTACGAGGCTTGGAGCGGCATCAAACCAGAAGTGACACACTTTCGTATTTTTGGTTCACGTGAATGGGCCCGAATTCCCTCTGAAAAGAGGAAGGAAGTTGATCCAGGGAGCCCTAAGTGTATTTTTGTTGGATACACTGACGGTGTGAAGGCATATGAACTTATTGATCTTTTCTCAGACCAACACATCATTGATCAAAGTTTCCAATTCGAGAAAAGTGTCTCACATGTACCTCAGTAGTTGCATGCAGACACCTTCATTCTTCCACCTGTCCAAGATGATGAGCATGCATGTGCCAACTCTTCTTCAGATGAGAGTTCTGATTCAAAGGATTCAAAGGATTATGATACAGAGTCAGTATAGTCAAATGCAGTTTCAGAGCATCCATATGCAGATGCAGAGCCAGAGAAGAGGCCCAAGTGGGCACAAACTACTCTTCAGGATGCAAGGGATCTTTTTAATGATCCAAACGATACTAGGAGGACTAGATCTGATTTTGAAGAGCCTCCTATTTCACTCACTGCCACTAAATCATTTCCCTCCAAACATATTTTCTTGGTTCAGTATTCATATCCACAGTCTTATGGTGAGTGATGCAGGAGCATCTACGACGTCATCAAGCGAGCCAGTGCGCGGAGAGAAGAACATACAACTGGACAGCGCTAGCACATACATTTTTGAAATGCTTTGGAGATTGTTGCGCCGCCATTTGAATGCTTTCATTCATATGAAGCGCCTTTGTATTGTAAAGTAGATAAGGAGGCATTTAATAGTTTTAATGCTGTTAGATAGGAATTAACTGTAGATTAGACAGTTTTTCTTTCGAGAGGGAAAACGGAGTATAGACACCCTCCCTGGTATCATTTGTATGATACACATTCAGATTCAGCATTCTCATTCATACAGGAGCAAAGAAGAACAGAGCAGAGAGCTTGTGAAGAAACCCCATGTACAGACATTGAATTAATAGGAAAGCTTTGATTCAATCTCATGGATGTGTTTGATCTCTGTGTGTTGTTGATACTATGCTTTTGCATGTTTGCTTCTTTTTATGCTTATCTTCTATATGCTGCATATGTGATTGCCTATCAGGTTCAAAACCTGAGAGAATGAGGGAATGAGTTTCAATTGTTTCTCTGTTTGAGCCAGGAGATTCCTGCATAGAGTGCAGTTGAATTCCTCCGCATAGAGTGCGTTGAGGAGGCTAAGCAGTTGAACTTTTGTTCTCTTTTGCCCAGAGTCGTGTTGGGTTATTCGAGCCGTGCAGGTGAAGTGCAGGTCGGATTGAAGTCTCAGTAGCAAGTCTGAGAAAAGAAAGGCCGGGGTTGTTGTGACTGTGGAAGCGCAGAACCTGGAAGACTTCAACACTTTGAAAGTGGTTGAAGGGAGAGTGCAGGTATTGTGCTCGAAGTCTCTGAAGGAGTCGGAGAGAATTCAACCCAGGAGGGATAGTTCCGCGTTCATGCTATAGGAACAGGTCTGGGAGAGATTTGAAGCAAGGGGAAGATTGGGAGTGAAGGATTCTCAAGAGGAAGAGAATCGACGACTTGAAATTTGTGAGGAGAGTCACGAAATCCCGCAGACCGTCAGATCGTGGAGGAGGTGCGAGGGGGTTAATTCGCAGGTGCAAGAAAGAACCCATTGCCATCGAGCTTCGTCATATTGGGGTTGGTGAGTGCAAGAATTACATGCACGTCGAAATCGCGAATAGCGATTTCCCGATTTAGTCTGAGCCGTTGATCGTCAGAGGGACAGGTGGCAAGAGATCTCGACATCGCGAGATCGGCATTCGGGGTTTTCAACACCATTACAACTTGTGTTGTGGATCCGAGGTGACGTGGTCGAGTGGGACCCCGGAGAATAGTGGAGTCCAGGTGGCGTGTTCGCTTGGGATCGACACTTCGGTACTCGGGGTTCGGCATTTGGAAGTGCACGAGAACGTGCATGCAGGGCTCGCGATTCCGCGAGACCTGATTTCCCGAGATAGTTGCGGGGAGGTCAACAGAGTGTCCTGTGGGTGACAGAAGGTCCCGATACAGGATTGGAGGAGCATTGAAGCTCGTCGGGCCAAGGTTAGTGAAGGTCCTGGTGGGAGCGACCGTCCGCTGAGGGGCAGGTTTCCGTCAAGTGGTATCAGAGCCCGAAGATCTTGTCTGTATATTTCAGGCAAGAGGAGAGAAGGAGGAAAGGAAAGCACTCTTATACTCACGACTTCCGTCAAGTGGTATCGGAGCTGGATTGAGTTCTCTTTGTTCAGGTAGAAGAGGGAAACAGATACATAATGCCTCCCAAGAGAGAAAGGCAGTCACCTGATCATGAGGACAGGGATGCTCGAAGAAGGGGTAGGCCAGTAGGGAATCCAGAGATGGAGCGTCAAATACGAGATCTCAGGGCGAGACTCGAAGATATGGAGACCACCTAGAGGCATGGAGCCAACACAGGAGAGTTCAGCGATCCCGAGATTGAAGAGGAAGCTGGACATGACCAAGAAGAAGTCACAGCAGAAGATGCTTCAACCGAGAGGTTGATCAGAGCCATTTCGAGGATGAGCTCGAAGACGAAGATGGACATTCCCGTATATGAGGGGAGTCTAAATGCAGAAGAGTTGCTGGATTGGATCCGAGCACTCGACACCTACTTCAATTATGAATATATCGAAGAGGACAAGAAGGTAAGGCATGCCGTCACGAAGCTGAAGGGACATGCAGCCTTATGGTGGGACGAGCTGCAGGTAGACAGGCATTCCAAAGGAAAATAGAAGATCAAGAGTTGGGATCAGATGATCGCCAAGATGAAGGCGAAGTTCATTCTGAGGGATTACCAGATCACTCTGTTCAGGCGCATGCAGAATCTGAGACAGAAGATGATGACGATGAAGGAGTACATCGAGGAATTCTATAGGCTCAACATTCGAGCTGGTCATCGGGAAAGTGATGACGAAAAGGTAGCGAGATATTTGAATGGTCTTAGGTATGACATTCAGGATGAGATGAGCATGCTGACCATCCGGACAGTTGAGGATGTGTACCAGATGGCTCTGAAAGCTAAAGAAAAGCTGAACCGCAAGCAGGGACATGGAGGGCGAGGCAGAATCCAACCAAGAGGCAAAGCGGTTGCCCAGAAAGCATTTCAGAAGCCCAAGGAGGATTGGCAAAGACCTTAGGGAAAAGATGAAAGAGGTGGAACCTCACAGCAGAGGCAACAAATTGCTGAGCTGAGGAGACAGCAAACAGATCAGCCAGGAGATTATGCTGATGCCAATACATTTCCTCGCACCCGAGGTAGAGGAAGGGGTAGAGGAGGAATTATCACATGTTTCACGTGTGTTAAAGATGGTCATAAAGCCGTGGACTGTCCTGATAGGAAGGTGGACAGAGGAAAATCTCACGTTGCTGAGGCGCAGAGGCGTGACGTGGAGGATGAAGACACTGGAAGTGGGAAGTCGCTGACAGTGCACAAGGTTCTCTTGAAACCGGAGAAAGAGGTGGACACAGCTCAGATATGTCGACTGTTCTGGACGACTTGCAAAACCAAGGGCTGGAAATGCAAGGTTATAGTGGACAGTGGGAGCACCGATAATCTCGTTTCGACCGAGATGGTGAAGAAGCTGGAGCTGAAAACGAACAAACACCCGAGTCCATATAAAGTGACATGGCTGTAGAAAGGACACCAGGTATGTGTTACAAGACAATGCTTGGTCAATTTTAAAATGGGTGAATATAGGGATGAAATTCTGTGTGATGTCATTCCCATGGATGTCTGTCATGTATTATTGGGAAGACCATGGCAGTTTGACAGAAATGTGGTTCATGATGGGAGAATGAACACATACACCTTGGAGAAGGATGGGAAAACACACACTTTGCTGCCGATAAAGGATAAGGAAGTGAAGCCAGAAGTTAGCAGCACGATACTTCTCATGAGTGGAAAAGAACTTCTCACAGAGTTGGAGAAGGATGAGGATCCACGGTTATTTGTTGTCAGCAAGCCGAGAA
Organism: Picea engelmannii; assembly: GCA_009831015.1. Classification (NCBI taxonomy): domain Eukaryota; kingdom Viridiplantae; phylum Streptophyta; class Pinopsida; order Pinales; family Pinaceae; genus Picea; species Picea engelmannii. The sequence goes on along the minus strand of ML804301.1, from coordinate 64,204 downwards.
TTGTCTTGACAAGCACAAGAGTGGACGACTTGCCAGAGGAGATTCAAGAACTGCTGGGAGAGTTCGTTGATATCATCATGGACGAACTACCTTGTTCGTTGCCACCGATGAGGAGTGTGAGTCACCACATTGACCTCATACCCGGAGCAAGTTTGCCAAATAAGGCAGCGTATAGGTTGACACCTCAGGAGAACGAGGAAGTCAAAAGGCAGGTTCAGGATCTGCAGGACAAGGGACTAGTGAGAGAGAGTCTTAGTCCATGTGTTGTTCCGACAGTACTGAGTCCGAAGAAGGATGGAGGCTGGAGGATGTGTACAGACTCCAGAGCGATAAATAAAATCACCATCAGGTACAAGTTTCCACTGCCGAGAATGGACGATTTGATGGATTGCCTGAGCGGGGAAAATTATTTTTCAAAGATTGACCTCAAAAGAGGATATCATCAGATCCGGATGAGAGAGGGAGATGAGTGGAAAACAACATTAAAAACAAACGAGGGTTTGTACGAATGGCTGGTCATGCCATTTGGGTTGACAAACGCGCCAAGCACATTTATGCGGCTGATGAATGAAGTCCTGCGGGAATTCATTGGTAAATTTCTAGTCGTGTACTTGGACGACATTCTGATTTTCAGCAAGACCAAGGCTGAACACATGAGGCATTTGGCCATTGTGATGAAAAGTCTACAGCAAGAGAAGCTGCTGATAAATTTAAAGAAGTGTTCCTTCATGCAAACAGAGCTCATTTATTTGGGTTTTGTAATTTCGGCAAACGAATTGAAGATGGATCCTGAGAAGGTGAACGTAATCAGGAATTGGCCGTCGCCAAGGAATGTTTTCGAGGTAAGGAGCTTTCACGGTTTGGCAAGATTCTACCAGAAGTTCATTCAAAACTTCAATGGAATCAGTGCAGCAATGATGGACACTATGAAGAAGCGGCATAAGGTTTTCCAATGGATAGCAAAAGCTCAGAAGAGCTTCAATCTGTTGAAGCGGAAGATAACTGAGCAACCAGTGTTAGTGTTGCCGGATTTTCAGAAAACCTTCCAAGTGAAGTGTGATGCTAGTGGGTATGTTGTTGGAGGGGTTTTAAGTCAGGATGACAGACCTGTTGCATACTACAGCGAGAAGTTGGATGATGCGAAGCTGAAGTACTCCACGTATGAAAAAGAGTTCTATGCCATTATACAGGCATTGAAAAAGTGGAGGCATTACTTGATACCCAAGGAGTTCGTTTTGTACAGCGATAATCATGCATTGCAGTTTGTAAGTCAACAGGAGAAGCTGAATCAGAAGCATGCGAAGTGGGTAGAGTACATGCAGAATTTCACATTCGTGATCAAGCACATTTTGGGGACTGCGAACAAGGTGGATGATGCCTTGAGCAGGAAGTGCTTGTTGCTGCAGGAATTCAGGGTCAAAACCTTGGGTTTTGAAAATTTAAAAGATATGTATGCAGGGGACGCAGATTTTGGCGAGGCATACGAGGTAGCCGAGAACCCAGTTCTCATGGATAGGAGTCCTTGGATTGACCACCTGATCCAGGATGGATTGCTGTTCAAAGGCAATCAATTGTGCATTCCAGATTGCTCTATGAGAGAGAATTTGGTGAAGGAAAAGCACAGTGGAGGCTTAGCATGTCATTTTGGACATGATAAGACATTCGCCAAGCTGGGTGAGTCTTATTATTGGCCTGGCATGCGCGTAGATGTTAAACGGTTTGTTGACAGGTGTCGAATATGTCAACTTGAAAAAGGCCGGAAGAAGAACACAGGGTTCTATCAGCCATTGCCCATACCTGAGAGGCCATGGGAGGCGATCAGTATGGATTTTGTGTTGGGATTACCGAGAACTCAACGAGGAGTTGATTCCATCTTTGTGGTGGTGGACAGGTTTTCAAAGATGGCACATTTTATCCCGTGTCATAAGACCAGCGATGCAACCCACATCGCAAATTTGTTTTTCAAAGAGATCGTACGATTGCATGGATTGCCGAGAAGCATAGTCTCAGACAGAGATACCAAGTTCATAGGTCATTTCTGGAGGATGCTATGGAAGAAGTTGGGGACTGACTTAGCATTCAGCTCTGCTTACCATCCGCAGACAGATGGACAAACTGAAGTGGTCAACCGAAGCTTGGGGGATCTATTGAGAAGCCTGGTGATGGAGCATCACAGCAGTTGGGGTCAGATCCTACCGCAGGCAGAATTTGCATACAACGATTCGGTGAATCGGGGTACAGGTAAGAGCCCATTTCAGATTTTGTATGGGACACAGCCAAGAGGAGTTTCTGAGCTCAGGGAGCCAGAGCAGGCTGAAACTAGCAGCGCGAGAGCTGAGGAATTCGCTGAGGTAATGCAGGAACTTCACATGCAGGTGAAGCAACGATTACAGAAATTGAATCAGGAGTACAAGCGCAGAGCCGATCAGAGAAAGAGGCAGCTTCAGTTCGAAGTTGGGGACATGGTTCTAGCACACTTGAGAAAAGAAAGGTTCCCAAGGGGAACGTATAACAAGCTCAAGATGAAGAAAATTGGGCCGTGCCGAATCCTGAAGAAATTCGGGGAGAATGCATATGAGCTTGAGTTGCCAGAGGGCATTGGGATATCTCTGATTTTCAACATTTCGGATTTATACCCATATAAGGCCAAAGAAGCGGGCACTGGAACTGAGGAACCAGTGGTCCAGTGGCAGAAGTAGTTGCCAGTTGCGCAGAAGCTTGAGATGGAGTGCATACTGGACAAGAGAGTGGGAAAGAAGACCAGGAGAAAGCAGTATTTTGAGTACCTGGTGAAATGGAAGAGCCACCCAGTGGAGGATGCCAGCTGGGAGACAGAGACAGTAATTCAGAAACACGGGCATAGTGCGCAGGAGCTCATGGACAGGAGCCCATGAAACCTTTTGAGCCAAGGAGTATGATGCAGGAGCATCTACGACGTCATCAAGAGAGCCAGCATGCGGAGAAAAGAACATACAGCTGGACAGCGCCAGCACATACATTTTTGAAATCCTTTGGAGATTGTTGCGCCGCCATTTGAATTCTTTCATTCATATGAAGCGCCTTTGTATTGTAAAGTAGATAAGGAGGCATTTAATAGTTTTAATGCTGTTAGATAGGAATTAACTGTAGATTAGACAGTTTTGCTTTCGAGAGGGAAAACAGAGTATAGACACCCTCCCTGGTATCATTTGTATGATACGCATTCAGATTCAGCATTCTCATTCATATAGGAGCAAAGAAGAATAGAGCAGAGAGCTTGTGAAGAAACCCCATGTACAGACATTGAATTAATAGGAAAGCTTTGATTCAATCTCATGGATGTGTTTGATCTCTGTGTGTTGTTGATACTATGCTTTTGCATGTTTGCTTCTTTTTATGATTATCTTCTATATGCTGCATATGTGATTGCCTATCGGGTTCGAAACCTGAGAGAATGAGGGAATGAGTTTCAATTGTTTCTCTGTTTGAGCCAGGAGATTCCTACATAGAGTGCAGTTGAATTCCTCCGCATAGAGTGCGTTGAGGAGGCTAAGCAGTTGAACTTTTGTTCTCTTTTGCCCAGAGTCGTGTTGGGTTATTCGAGCCGTGCAGGTGAAGTGCAGGTCGGATTGAAGTCTCAGTAGCAAGTTTGAGAAAAGAAAGGCTAGGGTTGTTGTGACTGTGGAAGCACAGAACCTGGAAGACTTCAACACTTTGAAAGTGGTTGAAGGGAGAGTGCAGGTATTGTGCTCGAAGTCTCTGAAGGAGTCGGAGAGAATTCATCTCAGGAGGGATAGTTCCGCGTTCATGCTATAGGAACAGGTCTGGGAGAGATTTGAACCAAGGGGAAGCTTGGGAGCGAAGGATTCTCAAGAGGAAGAGAATCGACGACTTCAAATTTGTGAGGAGAGTCACGAAATCCCGCAGACCGTCAGATCGCAGAGGAGTTGCGAGGGGGTTAATTCGCAGGTGCAAGAAAGAACCCATTGCCATCGAGCTTCGGCATATCGGGGTTGGTGAGTGAAAGAATTACATGCACGTCGAAATTGCGAATAGCGATTTCCCGATTTAGTCTAAGCCGTCGATCGTCAGAGGGACAGGTGGCAAGAGATATCGACATCACGAGATCGGCATTCGGGTTTTTCAACACCATTACAACTTGTGTTGTGGATCCGCGATCCATGAAGTCCCGAGGTGACGTGGTCGAGTGGGACCCCGGAGAATAGTGGAGTCCAGGTGGCGTGTTCGCGTGGGATCGACACTTCGGTACTCGGGGTTCGTCATTTGGAAGTGCACGAGAACGTGCATGCAGGGCTCGCGATTCCGCGAGACCCGATTTCCCGAGATAGTTGCCGGGAGGTCAACAAAGTGTCCTGTGGGTGATAGAAGGTCCCGATACGGGATTGGAGGAGCATTGAAGCTCGTCGGGCCGAGGTTAGTGAAGGTCCTGGTGGGAGTGACCATCCGCTGAGGGGCAGGTTTCTGTCAGTGAGGCTACTGGAAATACCTTTTGGTCTTCCACCATGCATAAGGAGTACAACTCCCTCCTTGATAACCATACTTGGGATATGGTTACCCTTCCTCGTGGAAGGAAAATTGTGAGGCGTAGATGGGTCTACAGGACCGAGAGCATAGTGGATGGACAGATTAGCAGATACAAAGCCAATCTTGTCACCAAAGGATTTCAGTAGGTGCATGGCATTGGCTATGATGAGACCTTCTCTCCAATATCGAAGATGGATTCCATACGTTTGGAAATTTCCATGTCGGCAACCAAGGGATGGGAAGTCAATCAGATGGACATGAAGAATGCATTTCTTCACGGTGATCTCTCTAAGGATATCTATATGGAGCATTCCCAGGGATTTATGTAGGATTCATATTTGGTATGTCGACTGATGAAGTCTCTTTATGGCCTCAAGCAGGCTCCGAGGGCACGATATGACAAGATGGACTCCTACTTGTTGTCACAGAACTTTGTATGTTGTAAATCATACTTGAATTTCTACATGCTCAAGACGACTGATTCAATTCTACTCTTAGTTTTATATGTTGATGATTTGTTGATCACCAGTTGCTCGAATTCAACGATTTCTTCATACAAGAGGATTCTACATGGCAGGTTTTTTATGATGGACATGTGTCCGCTACACTTCTTCCTTGGACTCAAGATCAGTCAGGATGCATCAGGCATCAAACTGTCTCTGGCCAAGTATGCACGAGATCTCCTTGAGGGATTTCACATGACAGACTGCAAGTCTGCTCTATCTCCTTTCCTATAAGGAGTCAGACTTGAGGATGGAGGGGACACTCCACTAGTTTACATCACATTTTACAGACAGCTAGTGGGGATCTTATTGTATCTCACACACTCCAGACAAGACCTCTCCTATGTAGTTGGCACAGTTTCCAGGTTCATGTGAGAGACGTATAAGCTACATTAGAAGGTGTTATGAGGGAAAAACTCTCTATGGCTAGGGTAAACCACAACAAATAGGTATGATTGCATAAATCTACTCAATTCCAAAATATGCTATATAAATCAATATGCAAGCGAGATAATAAATAATCCTACCTGGTTCCAATGTTTGATGATGTTGCACTGTTGAGTACTTTGACCCAAATCTTTGTACCTACAACAAGTTCTCAAAAAAAAAAAAGAGAAAGTATATAGTGATAATATAAAGGGATTAGCACATTAGATAGCATAATCCATTAATAAACATTACAAACATGTCCATGGATAATAATCATATATTTGCATGATACCAATTGGACGGGAAATGATTATTTCTATTAATAAATGATTAGCAGAAGTGAGAACATTACAAACTTCCGTGTCGTCACAATTCGAAACCAAGAAACCAAGTTCCTTCCAATTGGGACTCCACCACTTTAATCCTCCACCAAAGGAAAGCTCATAGACAAGAGACAATGAGGTTATTTCAACAACAAGGAAAGAGCTTGGGGGCTGAACATTGTGTTCAGACTTGAGGGACAAAGGGATGAAGACTCAATATGAAGTAATTTCTTGTTAATCCCTAATATTGGCTCACTACCCCTTAACTGGGGCATATTACATTAGTAATGTTATTTTATTTATGCCGGTTTTATTCCATTAGTTGTAATTATACCTCCTAGTCTCCCATATATACCAAGGAGACATTTTTATTTTGAATCATCTTGTACTTGAACATTTATGTGGGGTAAAAGGAGGTTTCCCCCTCGAAGAGGCTTATTATCTAAAATTCTATATTTTTCATGGAGTTGAGTACTTATTCTAAGGTTTTTATATGCTATATTGATATTTGGTTCTTAACATATTGTATCAGAGCTCAAGGTCTTGGGGTTTCATTACTACATATAAGACACCTTGAAATTTTCTCTATAACTTTGTTTCTACAATGTTTCAGAAGGAACAACTTGGAGGATATTTATTATATGGACCAAGGTACATTGGGATAAAATTTAAGCTCCTGAGGCCTTATACTTTCGGAGATATAGCCTATGCAATCACGGTTCTGGAATCATCCTGAACCGAGTCATTGTGAAATTTTCGCTATAATTTTTTTTCTGTAACGTTTCAGACCCTAAAATCGAGAGGATATTTACAGAAATTAGTAAGGTATTTGTGGTAAAATGTTCATCTTCCGGGTCATCATACATTTTTAGATACACCCTGTGGAAGATAGGGTATCTATTGAGGTGACAGTGATAAGTGTCCCTAGTTGTGTCAGACACTTGCTGCTTGGGTTGGGATTTGTCCGAACCACAAACTGTGTCATAATGGTTCTAACATAATATTTTGGATTTATTTTCATGTGATGTTGTCATAGTGTAACTATCGAATTATTATCCTCTTTAAAAGATATAGTGTGCGGTTTCTCCCTATTTCAATTTTCACATGGCTTCCTTTCTACTTCAACACCTTCTAAAATAACTATTGTTGTGTTGTTCCTACAAAATTGATCTCCAAATTCATCCCACAATGTTTGTAATTTTTTGACATTTTTAGTTCCATTATCTTTTGTGCATTTCTCATCAAATTAAAAAAAAAATGATTCTCTTCTCAATAATTTTTTTCTTCTATCCAAATTTTTTCTAAATAAACTATTCCCATCACTTCCACTTTTGGTTGACCAAATTTTGATTTGGAATTTGCTAATACATTGTTCCAATAAATCTAATGTGTTCGTTCATGATTGGTATAATTTTGACTTATATTTAAATGTATCGTCTTGGTTAAAACTTTCAAATACTTCCTTTACATTTTGGGACGCTTTGAGACCGAATAAAAGAACATCCAATTGTATTGTCATCAACGCATAAAGAAAGGGTTTGTCCTATATTTCATAATTTATTTTCAATATATTTTGAAGGAATTACAAAATACTCGTTGCATTTCTTACCTATCAATGATTTGGTAAGGGTGGCTTGGTTATCAAGTGCACTGGAGCTACTGGTTCTTAATCTTACTTTTAGGTTTGATTGAGTTATTTCTTTGTTTAAATGTTCTGGCATGGAACTATCTATTTCGAACATGGAACCATCTAATTATTTTTTTGTTCTATATCATTTTGTGAAGGCTTCTTTTTTATTTTGCATATCCTACGTAACATTCAGGGAATGAATTTTAGAATTATAATCCTTGAAAATATTTTACAATTTTTAATCTTTGAAGATCATTGATGTCCTTCACTACTACTTTTAACTTCATCATTCGAATTTTTATAATGATTCTTAATAGAATCTCTGACACCCTCATCATCTAATTAGATTTTCCAATCTTATTAAAAGGTGTAGTAGGGGATTGGTCACCATAGAATTCTACTTTGTTCAAGTTTCTGTTAATGAAAAGTTTGAGCAAAGTGAACTAAATAACGCATGTTAGTAAAGTGCATCCATAATTACTTAGCATGTCTTTCATAAGATAGTTTACATTAAATAGTTGGTTGTAGTAGCCAATGTATAAGATAGTTTGCATTAAATATTTGGCTATAGTATCCCATGAAAAATTGGCCTTAACAATTTGAATGACCGAGATTTAATTCAATAGAAGCAAATATATGTGACTTACTAATAGCATTTAAGATCTTAGAGAGCCTATCTACCCATGTCATTCGTTGTATTTAGTTTATGTAGCAAAGTGAAGTAAATAACGCATGTTAATAAAGTGCATCCATAATTACTTAGCATGTCTTTCATAAGATAGTTTACATTAAATAGTTGGATGTAGTAGCCAATGTATAAGATAGTTTGCATTAAATATTTGGCTATAGTAGCCCATGAAAAATCGGCCTTAACAACGAGTTGAATGATTGAGTTTTAATTCAATAGAAGTAAATATATGTGACTTACCAATAGCATTTAAGATCTTAGAGAGCTTATCTACCCATGTCATTGGTTGTATTTAGTTTATGTAAATGTTGTTATTTTCATTTTTTTTAATCCTTGAGCTGATTTGAGTAGCTTGGAATTGTGTTGTGTTTTGGGATTTAATTGAAATTTATTGTTTACATTGTTTCAAATCATTTTTTTAATCAACTGACATCGAAAGGTGAGGAAGGATTGCTCACCTGACATCGGAAGGTGAGGAAGGAAAGAAAGAAAAAAAATTATTATTCCCACCCATCCTATGGAGTCCAATAGTTAGCACTTTTTCCAAATGTAATATTCAAGGAATTTTGCTCCAATATGGGTATGACTGTTAATAATGATAAGACTAAGGTCATGATTATTAAATCCAATAAGATCCCTTATGATACCTTTGTATATGACAACAACAACTTGGAGGAAGTGTCTTCATACAAATATTTTGGAATTGATATTCACCACAATTTCAATTGGAATTATAGCATTGAGAAAATGATTATTGGGGGATGTAAAGCTTATTATGGGCTTGAAAACAATTTTAAATCATTTGATCTTTGGAGTTGGGATAAGAAGAAATCCTCTTTGAGACTCTTGTTACACCTTTTATTCTTTATGGATGTGAACTCTGGGGTTGTAGTATCTCTCGTGAATCCTAGAGAAAGATAGAGCAAATACACAATAATTTTATAACCTGGGTAAAATCATGAAGATGGGTAACACTTTTGCTTGTTTTATGACAAAAAAAACTGTATTTTCACAAGTTCTTCAACTTCCGGCATACAAAAGTATTTTTTTTATTTAGAATTTCACTTTACAATAAAAACAAAACTTGTGAATAATTTTGTTATATTTCTAATGACTATTTTTCAATTTTTTTTAATCAAGATTTGATATGTCAATTTGACAATTGTTTAACAGTATGTTCCTTAAACATGAAAGGAATGATAATGAGTTATTGTTTTCCACAACAATGTATCTATTATTAAACTTATGTTTTTAAGAAATGAAAAACACTTTCTTAATTTTCATTTCTTAAACACTTTCATTTCTTAAACACTTTAATTTTCATTTATTATCTATTATGACTATTATGACTATTAAACACTTTTTAAGATATGACTATAATTTTGAATCTAACGGATGAATACTATAATTTCTAGAATTTTTTAAAGTTGACCAAGATGAAAACATTGCAGATTTTAAACAAGTGTTTTTCTACACCTTATATCTATCTTAATTTTTACTTAAAAGTAAAATCTAAAAATACCCTTTTGAAGAGAACAGTTTAACAATTATGAATATAAATTTTCCATAATTTTCCGTTGTGTATTTTTAGAGATATGGATTTTTCATTTCATCGAATCATAATCTCACCTAAAAATATTATGCAGTGATTTTTTTATAAAATTAAA
>ML804301.1:43711-54369 GCA_009831015.1 Picea engelmannii | reverse complement strand
ATCTCACCTAAAAATATTATGCAGTGATTTTTTTATAAAATTAAATAAAATTAGATAAAAACAATGAAAATGAAAACAAATTATACCCAATGAAAGAAGATTCAATTTTAAAAATGTTGGTATCAATTCTCAAACTAAATTATAAGTATTTGTAGGAGTCCACTACCACCAAAGATGAAGTAAGATGGAGAGAATTTGCAGTTTCCTGCAAACAGTCTCATTTTCAAGTTTAAACCTAGTTTTTAACGGAATCCGTTAAAAATAAACGTTTCGGCCGAAAATTATTTCGGCCGAAATATGATTACCATGGGAAAATAATTCATCCAAAAAACATTGTACATGAATTTCGAGGGAACCGTTAAATTTAACGTGAAATTTTTCGGCCGAAAAATATTTTGGCCGAAAGAAATATTTGTTCGGCCGAAAAATTGCCGCTAGAAATTTTGGAGACCCGATTGTCATGAAAGTGTTACCCAGATTCATGATTTTACCCACCTATAATCTCAAAATTCAAGGAAATACGCCCTATCCTATCCTCCTCATAGAAACAAGCCTCTCCCCCATTGAGATCATGGCTATGACTAGGTACCTAATGTATAAGAGAAAGTTAAATAACATGGAAGACAAGAGGCGACCTAAAATTGCTTCAAAATCAAGTCATAACCACCATCGACTCAAGCGAGGATGGCATCAAGACGTTCGATCTTGCCTAAACTATTGGGGAATCATGGAAAAGACCATTTTGCAAAATAAAGATACTATTAAAAAAAATGTCATATCAAAATTTAAGGAAAAAAAGTGGTGTGATAATGACTTAGAGGAAAAAAGAAAATTAAGGTATTATAAAGATGTAATCAACCTTAATCTAGAAGATCAAAATTATCTATTTGTTTTGCCAAGTGTAAAGAAAAAAATAAGCATTGCTAAGATGAGAACAAATTCTCATGAGCTCCATAGTGAAACTGGGCTTTGGTCAGTTCCTAAAACGCGATGGGATGAAAGAGTGTGTCACCTTTGTGACACTGAGAAGGTTGAAGATGAAAAACACTTTCTCTTAGATTGTCTAGCCTATACCCATATTAGATCACATTTTCAAAATATTGATCACACTACCAACCTTCCTAACCTCTTAACTCAACAAAAGTATGGTGATCTTGAAAAGATTCTCTTAATGCTTTTCGAGCACAGAAACAAAATTCTAAAGAATCACAAGTAATCACTTACCATCTTAAGGTCCAATAGACCAATTAGATCTTAGTGGATGTTAATCATCATCATCAATATTATCTTTAGTTCATAAACTTTTTTAATACTCTTTATTTGTATTTTTTTAACTAAAATTTATTTTTTATTTAAAAAATTTAAATAAACATTTAAATATATAAATATTAAATATGATAATTAAAATTTTCTTTTTAAATTATATTGTTTTCTTCATAAGCATGCCTATTATACGAAAGGTCATAAAGCTGACAAAAATTAACATTTTTTTGTTTCACAACCTCCAACATCCTAGGGCCCAACCATACTTTCTAAACTAAATAAATCTTGATGATGCATCTTACTTCATACTTATTGCCTTGTCAAAGCTATGCATGGATTGGAATTTTATTTGTTTGATCTTGGGAATATCTAGTATGCTTCTTAGAAGACATCTGTTAAAGAAACTATGAATCATAGCCAGAAATATCTATCTTTCTACAAATCTCACACACTAGAAACTGCATCATATATTTTATTGCTAAATAAAAAAACAATGAAAAAAATGTATTTTAAAAAAAATGGTAAATAAAAAACAATTTTCCATTTATAATAATAAAAAAAATGAATTATTGATATAAAAAAGTGTCATGACTTAGTTTTCTGGACATACTTCATCATCTATATTTATGGACATACTTCATCATCTATATTTTTCATTTGTTTCAAAAACTGGATTTTAATTTTGTGTAGAGACTAAATATCTTCTTCCTCTTTGAACCATCTCCCACATTTGATGGAATTTGGTATAGTTAAGAGAATTTGGCATAATTAAGAGAATTTGGCATGTACAAAAATATTATATACTTATGTAGATACTTCATACGATTTGACAAATAAAAGAAAATGATTATGTTTTTCATTATACTAATACTTTAGGCCAGGTTGACTTTCATGTCACTATGAAACTCATCATCAGTGTCTCGCAAGGACATTGTCACTATATTGGCATTTTTTATTAGTGTTTTATGTTATTTCTTAGTGTTTTAGGTTAACATTTATATTTAAAGTAAAAAATAATTTAGTAAGTTATTATTATTTAAAAGTTTTATTTTTTTAAATTGGTTTATTAAAAAAAATGTTTTGTTTTCTAGTGTGTATGTGATTTGGGGGATTAGTATTAGTTAAGAAAAATGATATAGGGGCATTTAATCCATCAAAATCATTGGGGGATTACACACATTCTAGGTTACATCGATTTTCAGCTAGCTAGATTTTTTAGGTGTCTTCTCCTAACTACATTCGATTTGAACATGGGTCACACTAAAAATAAAACTCTTCAAAACCAATCACACTAGCCAAATTTAACTTATCAAATATATCTTAGGAAATTCATACTAAGATCTTCTTCCTAAATATTTAATATTCTTAATGAAAATAATTTTAAAATTCATAAAAAATTAAGTTTTGGGGGGATAAAACTGTGATATAAATGTATGTTATCACATAGAATTTTGATTTTTTTTTTTTTTAAATGAATAAATCTTTCTATGATTAATATAATTAAAATGGAAGGTTTTATAATTTTTTGAATTTTTCAACATTAAAAATAAAAAAAATTAAATAAAATATATTAATTAAATATGTATAATATATTTATATTACAAATTATTATAAATTTAAATTACAATTCCTATAAACCAGGAGTATTGTTATGTATGTCAATCAAAAACTTTGAAAAACGTTGTGAGATGATATGTAGTGTGATTTACAATCAAAATAATTGATTGCAAATTTTCTATATATGTGTGGGATGTAATGATAAAATATTTATGTGTGTTATTTAAGGTGAATTTTGTGATTTCTGCTTTAGGATGATTATTTGTCCATCCCTTGAAAGTAAGTACATGTTGTAGTTAGTTATAGACCGATGTGTTGATGTTGTCAAAGTTAATTAGTTAATTGCTTTTAATTTCATGTATACAAGACCATTTAATTCATGGTTGACCCTCGATAACTTGGTCTTTGTTTTATATATCTGTAGCGGTTGTAGAATGATATTTGACACAAGTAGACCCAAATGAGGTTATTAAGAGTTGTGTCAGTTCATGTATACAAGACCATTTAATTCATTGTTGACCCTCGATAACTTGGTCTTTCTTGTATATATTTCTAGCGGTTGTAGAATGATGTTTGGCACAAGTAGCCGCAAATGAGGTTATTAAAAGTTGTGTAATGAGGTTATTAAAAGTTGTGTCAGTGAAATTTATATATCCATCACAAAACTCAAAAAAAAATATTCACATTTAATTTAATGAATTGGATAGTTCATTCATATATTTCTAACCCCTAAAAAACACCAACACCATTCATATATTTTTAACACCTAAATAACACCATGTGTAGTGAAACATTAAGTTGGATTCTATGAACATATATTAGAATATACGACAGCATATAATGAAGCAAACAACATAAATATCTTAAGGAAATAGAATATCTTTAAATTCTATATATACTTCTTCATAGATATTGTTAGATTAGTGTACAATGAAAGGATAGTATGGGATGACACTCTATTAATACATCAATATTGCACCTTTTGCAACATTTTGGTGTTGAACTATCCATGAAAATATGTTATCTCTAATGGTATGGTTAAGGAACAAAATGGTTGTGTTTGCAAAATGCAAGATTGTTGAGATATTGATGTTCTAGTGTGACCTAACTACTAGCATAGCTTTGTCATCACAGAAAGATTGTGTGGCTTGACTTTATTGGAATTGTGTCATAGTAATATAGTTATTTTTTTTTCTTCATAAGTTTCCTCTATTTCCTATCCTTGAGGGTTACTCAATTGGTTTAGAGTTAAACATGAGATCACCATGATTGTTGTTAGTCATGGGTTCAAATCTTTTGATCCCCTCATGGTTAGACCTCATAATCAGGGTGGACGGTTTGTCTATTTATCATCCATGGATCATGGGCAAGTACTTCAAGGGTTTTTTGCTAGGGTTTATGTAGACATATATCTTCTAATCAATGCATGTATTTTCATTTTCCACATCCATGTTTATACAAAATAAAATTTCTCTAAATAATACCAATTTTTGGTCTTAAGACTTGGTCAATTAACCTCAAACCATAGGAGTTGTTGGCTCCTAACAAAGTCTATATTATTAGTTGTTGAAAATCATTTCTTTATTTACTTTATGTTGTACCACTTTTTGACCTTATAGATTTTGTAAATATGAATTGTGGGTCCTTGTCTAGTGACATGAAGTTTTCTATGTAGAACAATGTCTTCCTAAAACTTTGTGTCAACATTGAGAACAATATCCTTGAGAAGAGGTGGGAGTGTTTCTTTCTATTCTTCATCCAAGAAGAGATTAAGACATTATGCAGTAAATATTGGGTGAATTTTCTTGCATTATAGAAATTCCAATTGAAATACATTTTCCCCCATTTGCTAAAGGATAAACTATGGATCATATTGTTGCACATTATTTTTTCCACATTTCTTGCATAATAAAACTATCATTCTAAGCCATTTTTATACACTTCATCCATGATATATAACCATTTATGTTATCAATCCTTCCATTTAAGACTAAATGAATCCTTGTGGTTAATACATCTAGTTTATAATGTTTTTAGTGATTAAAGAGGATTTTTACAAGGTTTTACTAATGATGGTTTATGAAGTATAATTTTTGTACTAGAATGTTTAGCATTTTTGTACCATCTCTGCAGTTCTAGTACTCGACATTGTATCTTATCCTATTGGTGCATCTCCGGGGAAAAATCAAGAACATGGGTTTTCTCTGCAGCAACATCGACATGCTTACATGGTACATTGAACGTTCCCAGGTCGCACATGTGGAAATCCAACTCAGAAACACCAACTCATCCAGAAATTAGAAAAAGTTCCTGACAATCAACTTCCACCTCTCTTTTCGTACAGATGAGGTTGAATTTGAAGAGTCCAGAACATGAGTTTTGTTCCCAATATGGAAAATTCATAATTTTGTGGGTCATTTTTCGAAAATCAAGAATGGTTTAGGAGATATGGTTGGATATTCAACATCAATCTGCCAAAATTGAAGTCAAACCAAGATTGCATGCAAACCCTTGGCTTTGGGGGAGATCTTTAAATTCCTTCCAGATCTTCATATTCTTCTCAGCATCTCCAATTGGTTCCAGATCTTCATATTTTTTCTAAAAGTTGTCAAGATGGTTTTATCAATTTGGGATTTGGTTGGATACTTCTATAATTGATTTCATGTATAAATAAGGCTCAATGGATTGATAGATCATTACCATCATCATGATGTTAGTGTGTTCTCATATAAGGAGATCTTGATTTATGGGAGAAGGATTGTAAATTTCTAAGTTTGATATTAATAAGGAAGTGGTGATGTTATGATTCATTGTTCCTGACCACTCCTCAATTACCTAAGCCTCTCTAGCCATGCATACTAGGTGAGGTAGCGCCCCCTTAACCTGGTATGTGTTGGCCTTGTATATTAGTATTTTAATTATGTTTTGTATATTATTAAATATGCTTATTAATTAGGATTCAATTCATTACATTTTCACATTGCTTGTGTATGATTTGATTTCTATTGAGTTCATGCATCATTGTAGTTTTGATTTAAATTTCATATGTTAATTATTAGTGAATGCTCAGGATCAATTCTTCATTTGAGTGAAACACCATTTTAATTCTTCCATTGTATTTATTAAATTTCATTTCTAGTCATATAATCACTGGTATGTTTTTTGTCCTAATGAGCTTCTATACCAGAAGTTCAAATCCTCTCATCATGTAATGAAATTACAGGGTTTATAAATGTTGGATCACTCCAAATTGTGACCATCGAACACTTATAAATATAGTTTATATATCTATGTTTAAATGCTCTATTTTTGTTAATTGTATTTTCCCAAATTTCCCTTTTCAAACTACAGTCACACCCTCCTTCAATTCACAACACTATAATCATGATTCTTCCGTTAATTCAGTAAAATCCCATCCTCAAACATTGTACTTTCACTTTGGTTCTCTTTACTGTTGGATAATTAGTTTTCATTGATGTTGTTGGACAGTTGTTTTTCATTGATGTCAACAAAATTATTTGTCATTGATTTCAATAGATTGGATGCTTGCATTTTAAGAAGTCTCCAAAGTGGTCCCCTTATGGCATATATTTAAGCATGACCCTGGCAGGAAGACACTTTCAAGAAGTATACAATAAGCTCCAGAGGTGTGGTCATGAAGCCTGAATTTGTTTGAGGAATATGAACATGATGGATAATGTAACTACAGGTAACACACTCATAGATCAATAATCTATGTCATGTTGTTTCTAATAGTAGGTGGAATGTCACGTAGTTCCTCATGGTTGAGGAGTTATGAGGTCATGAAGTTAGAAGCCCTGAAGAATGGTTAATATTTGTACTTATGACATACCATTGTGGGTTGAGGTACCTGTTTGATCAACCAAAACTTAATGCTAGACAAGCTAGATGTATGGCTCTCCTCAGAGAGTTTGATTTTAAAATCAAACATTTTAAAGGAAAATAAAATGGGGTGGTTGATTCCCTTAGCATTAGTGTGAAAATGATTCACCTTGAAACGATAAGCACTTGTGAAATGGATGTTAGGGAGAGAGTCAAGAGTGCACAAGAAACCGATGCATTCTTCGAGACTGTAAAATCGTACTTAGAACAAGAGCCCACAGGGCTGAAGTACGAAGGTTATCAAATGTGGAAAAATGGCCTACTAACTTACAAAGGTAGGTGGTATATACCAAATTGTGATGACTTGAAGAGGTTCATGATGCATGAACTACATAAAATACCATATACTGGTCATCCTGGTTATCATAAAATGATTATGGCCACTAGGAAACTATTCTATTAGCCATGTCTCAAGAAGGACATAGCTGATTATTTTGATAAATGTCCCGAATGTCAGCAGGTTAAGGGATAACACCAACATCTAGTAGGGTTGTTGCATCCCCTACCAATTCTAGAATGAAAATGGGAAACCATCTCCATGGATTTCATCATCAGATTACCAAAACCATCCAGGCATAATGATGCCATCATGGTAGTGGTGGAAAAATTGAGCAAGGCTTCTCATTTCATTCCTCTCAAGTCAACTTGCAAGGAAATAGATATTGTCATTATATTCATGAAATAAAAATTTTGGTTGCACGACATGCCTAAGGAGATCATATCTGATAGAGATACAAATTTTACTTCAAGATTTTGGAAATCTTTAATGGTTGGTTTTGAGACTAACTGGTTTTTTAGCCTAACCTATCACCCTAAAACTGATGGACAGACAGAGAGGGTAAACCAAGTATTAGAGGACATGTTAAGGATGCATGTAATGCATTAGCCTAAGAAGTTAGAAGACTACCTACCACTGGTAGATTTTTCCTACAACAATGGCTATCAAGAGTCATTGAAGATTATCCCTTTTGAAGCCCTCTATGGTAGAAATTGCAATATTCCAATCAGATGGAATAATCCAGTAGATAAAATTATAATCAGGCCATACATGCTGAAATAAATGGAACACCAAGTAATCTAGATAAAACAAAATATGAAAATAGCTCAGGATAGACAGAAAAGATATGCAAACAGAAAGAGGACTCCTAGAGAGTTCAAAACAGGGGATCATGTGTATCTCTGAGTTAGACCCAAGAAAATCTCCTTGAGGGTGGGATCTTGTGCCAAGCTGGCACATAGGTATTGCGGACCCTTTGAAATTTTGGATAAAGTGGGACCTGTAAACTATAGGATAACACTTCCACCCATAGTGAAGGCACATAGTTTTTTCCATGTTTCATTATTAAAGAAATATGTACATGATTCTAATCATATTATTGTCTGGTCTGTGATTCAGGTGGAACCAGAGGGAGAATTCCATATAGAACCTCAATGCATAATAGACATGAAGGAAACCCCACTCAAGAGAAAAATAATTGCACAGTTCAAGATGCAGTGGAAACACTTTGGCCTATATGAGGCTACATGGGAGATGGAGGATTCTATGAAACAAGGATATCCATTTTTGTTTACTTCTATACATACAAATCACATTAGAATATAGAACATCACGTACATAAGGGGGAGTGTATTGTAATACCCCTGTTTCCCCGATTTTTTAAATATAACTATAACTAGGAAAGAGACTATGGAAGATTAGATATGTGTGAATGTTTGATTTGATCAATCTTTGTATAAAAGTTGAATCTATGAATTTTTTGTTACTAATAGAAAATGGATAAGTGTTCCATAACTGATGAGAGAGGGATTTTCCAGGATAGGCCATGGATTTTATGAGAGATATGGTGAGGGGAACCAAAAATGGTTGATATGACTCACCCCCCAGCCAAACCAGTACCTTACTGAAATTAATGGCTTAGATCTAGAACAATTCTCTGAGTGAGAAATGAATTATCAGTCAGAGTGGTAGCTGGAAGAATCCCCCTCAAGAGTTAATGAGGAGATGGGGAAGAGTACCCATCTACAATACTTCCAGACCTGACCACAAGATGGGAATTTTGACCCACACAACCTTGCCGAGGAAGGAAAGAAAGAGGTAATTCATGGTCAGAGGAAAGAGAGTGAAGAAAAGAATATCTTTGAAAAGAGTAGAGTCGAAAAAAGATCAATCTCAAGAAGAGAAAAAGAGCAGTTATAGCGATATAGTTCGAGGAAGAACTAAGAAATAATCTCAGTTTGGGTGCAGGAAGTGGCTGGCATGGTTTTCATTACAAGATGATAAACAAGGCTGACAAGTGATTGCGAAAGTACTCATCCAGACCTCCTTTCTTGATATAGATAAAACCAATTACCAAGAACCTATGGGAGGAGGAGAGTGACCTTCATTCTTGACTATCACTGAGTAGGAAGAAAGAGTCTCTCTCAGAGCATTGTGATCTAGCTCAGGGGTGGCCCATGGTAAATCCATCATGAGTGTTTGTGCCTATGGTCAGGTGGAATCAAGCACCCCTTTCAGCAGTCCCTTCACCGTTTCTTCTTTCTGATAAGTATCTTCATACTTTGTGTATTGAAATGGAAATGATGGTTGAATACATATATTTATCTATCTATGAATGATTTCTATATTGAATGAATATGATAGATGTATGTATTGTCTCCCTATTAACTCATGCTTTTGAATGGTCGTCTGGTTTCCTTTGTTTAGCAGTTAAAGAGCCATGGGACATACGCCTACAAGAGGGTTGGGGTAGGATTTATTTGAATTTTTAAGTCTTGTCGACCTATTGAATCTACCATCACGGGAATTTCAAGTTCAAACCCTGTGGAAGGAAGGCGCATCCTTCAAAATATTCACTATATGACTGAGGGCTCATGCCCATGTCTTTAACCCATTTATGGCTAAAGGAATTAATGCATAGCCCACAAGATTTTCCAGAGGACCCATGTGACGAAGGTTTGGGAATCCTACGTTGGGCCCGAAAGGAGTTAAGCCTTATGGCCTCCGAACTACGTAAGTTCGGAGCTCTAGCGTTTTTCGACCCTACCGTTTATAAATCGGCCAAAGGCAACTGATGGTTGCAGCTACCCACATGGTTGATTAGTGAATAACAGTTTCCTTATCTGGGACATATAGAATTTCCCCAACATTATACCTTGATCCATTCAGTTATCGTGAAGTAGCAAAAACCACCGATTCAAGAGTATTCAGGAGTCGCCTTAGCCATTGAATCTACGTCAAGGAAAATTTGATGAAGTCCGACATCGAGAGAACATAAATGCTATAGCATGAAACTCCCTGAAGGATGGAGCTATGAAGTGAGGAGAGTTGTGGTATTGGGGAGCTTGTTAAGAACCCCTCTGAATCGTTCGATCATCTGGAGGAGGGACCCACGTATGGTACTTCAGCAAAGTCCTACTTCGGGAGAGTGGAGTGACCATAAAGATGAAACTCTTGAAGGTCGGAGTTACGAAGTAATAGAGGTCATAGATCCAAGGGTTACGTGGACACATCATGACCGTAAGATCGAAGGGCTTGGAAGGCGATCATTTTCGGGTGACGTGGTATGCAGATGTCACATAGGGTGACGTGAACCCATGATTAATGTGCCATGTGTCACCTGAATCCAGAGGTTTCACTAACCCTACATTTTCGTAAGACGTGACACATGTCACCCACTACAAGGGCCATGTGTCCTCTCTACCTTGTCGTGTTTCATCTCTAGCAATTTCATGTTTGGTTCATGTGGTGAGAGGAGTATTTGGGACCCACCTGTATTCTCTGTCACATCTAGTATGTCATTCCATGCGAGACTTGACTCTTCAGAAATCCAGGACTTTGGGGATCCGAAGGTCTATAATAAAGTGTTGAGGGTGAGTCAAAAGTCCTGAAAGCCAGATCCACGAGGTGCAATTTCAGGATCCTTCTTGAATTTGGA
>ML804301.1:32897-43661 GCA_009831015.1 Picea engelmannii | reverse complement strand
CATTCCATGCGAGACTTGACTCTTCAGAAATCCAGGACTTTGGGGATCCGAAGGTCTATAATAAAGTGTTGAGGGTGAGTCAAAAGTCCTGAAAGCCAGATCCACGAGGTGCAATTTCAGGATCCTTCTTGAATTTGGAACCCCGAAGGACATGCATGCAAAAAAGAAAAGGGGTGTTAAGTGATAAAGCGTTGAATGCCAAATTCTCCTATAGTTGTGTGTTAGATGAGGGTTAAGTAGCACCGTTGGTTTGGAAGGTGGATGGACCATCCCTGCGGGAGGTAGGAACCTGGAAATGGTATGAATGAGATGGATCCACATGGGCACCACATGTATCTCAATTAAAAAACGCCCGACGGAATTCAGGAAGCCATAACTTATAAATCAAATGTTGGATTAGAGCCAGATAATAGTCGTTAGAAAGATACGGGTGAGTAGAAGAGGATGAATCATCTCGAAGAGATGATTCAAGATGATTTGAGGTAGAAAACTTTTTATGCCTCATCCCTAGAAATGGTACTTAGGGTTCGGGTGTGTTACACTAGTGAAAATTCTAGGTAGAGACATATAGATATTTGTCACTATACTTTTGAGAAGTGATCATAATATTTGCCACTATACTTTTGGCAAGGAACAAGGAAAGGCCATGAAAAAAAGGAGAGTCAAGAAGATGAGTAAACTTGCTAAAATCATTGTGGATTAAATGTATCATGTTATGTGAATTTTGATTCTCCTATTCAAGAAGTGCACCTCACACTGATTATTAAAAATTTTAAATGAAAAAAACTTGAATGAGGTTGTTGGCCCAAACATTATTGAAATTTTAAATCTAAGAAACATTGAGGTGGGTGGCCTAACCAAATGTGAAATTTTAGAAGTGTTATTGGGAATACATTTTTTTAATTAGTTAAATTTACTTAGGATTATTTCTGTTGTTCACCTCAAGTCACTCTTGTCTATTTATATAAGGGATATTTCTTTGTATAGTGTAAGTTTTAAATCAATTGTTTTGAGTATTGGTATTCCTTCAGCAATATAGTTGTTTATTTTTTTCGTCTTTCAGAATGTTCTTTTATGTTGCAAAGGTTTTCTACTCCTGTGATTGTTTTTTCCCAAGTTCTTCATGGTATCAAAGCTCTGATCCATAAATTCCTTCTCATTTTTCTAGGAGATATTGTCAAGGACCTTATATAGAAAGTGCTTTTTCAAATACATATTTCACATTTCATGATAGTAACCCCTTTGAAATTTTGACAAGTGATCTCATGCGTCATCTCTAGTCATCCATGAAGTACTAAAAATTATCCTTCATTAGATTGTAACAAATCATAGGTTCATAGTCTATGCAAAAGGTAAAAGATGATTTTCCTATTTGAGTTGACAACTACCTTTTTGGATAGATAGATTTTAGATCCACCCTTCCTCATCACAAATATACTCTTTTAGGCATCCCACACATTTTTCACAACTACTTTAATTTTTTCGGTAAGTTTTTTGATGTATATATTTACCTTAACTCCCTTATTTTGTGCCCAAGGGTTTTATTTTCATCATTTTCAACATTTTAGATATTTCAAGGCACATTTTTGGCATCTCTTGTTTTTATGCTCTCTTTGGTGTAATCTAGGTCATTTGATCTCCTAACTCTTTATAAATATCACACTTGAAAACTCAATATGAAACAAATTTGGTAATCTACAGGTCCATGGAACATGTTGGATAAATATCTACCTATATTTACCAAGGAAATTGAAAACTTTCCATGCAAAAACAAACATGATGAAACCATAAATTTGATTGGAATACATGTTTCATACAATATATTGTTTCACATTGTTGAATTGAAAACACCAAAAACAAACTCGGACAAATATCTTTCATTATTTTGTAAATTCAATGAATTTAGAGTATTGGAATTCTTACACATGATGACCATTCTTCCATTGAATATTTTGTAGTTGAAAGGTTGTGGAAAAAACAAAATAGATGAGGAAGGTTTTTATTTTTATTTTTTCCACGTTGGAAGGTCCTTTTCAAGTATTTTCTTCTACCTTTTATGCCAGTATGGATGCACTTGGATTAGATTTTAAAATTCCTTCTTTTAACATTTTATATGAGCATATCACATGGGAATAATCTATGGATGTGCAATTAGTTGTTCCTCTTGTATCTAAGAGTCAATATCTTATGGGTGATGTTGGATATATTTCACACTCACACCCACCTAATAGTTATTTTTCCTAAGTTTACTAGCCTAAATTGAGCGTGCCATTCATATATGATAATAGTCCCTCCTTTATGAGAGTATTCCCTCCTAAAATAAAGGTGTCACTCCTCTTCAATCATCATTTAGTTGTATGCCAGTTAGACTGGTAAAGTTGCTTCATGCATGGAAACCTCGATGCTATCACCAAGTGTTGCATGCTCACATTTAGATCATCATCAATGAAGGTTCAATAACCTTGGGATAATCACCAAGAAGGATCTACCCATCTACATGCATGAGATTCTCTCCACTGCACTAGTCTTCACTAGTTAACTGATGAGTGCATGGCTGATTAACTAGGACTATGTGGTAGTTCATCCTGGTTTCTATTAGTGAGTGTCCAAATATCTCTAGATCACTATTGTTAGCTCTCTGTAAACTTCATTCGAATGAGAAACGAGTGACAGAGGAAATCTACAAACCAACTTTGAGATCCGAAACTAGCCTTTCGTACTTAGAGAGGGCTCTCTCGGCAGACTTTGTCTTGGTACAGGATATGGCTTTGAGCTATTGGATAGATTTAAACAACTTTGAAATAATAAGTTCTAGTTATATTGGTGCAATAGAGTAAGACTTTGGGCTAGGGAGTCGGTTCGAGAAAATGATAGAAATAAATGACCCGATCACTGAACCTGAGAGGATAAAGGCTAAACGAGAAATGGTCTTCAGTGAAAAATAATTGTGTGTGGTGGGAGAAGAACAAATGAAGAAACACGGAGCACCATTGAGGATGAATTCAAAGTTAACTTAGAGGAAAATGGTTTGTCTAAATGGCGTGAATCCTAGGGCACCGCGCAGTGAATCCCAGGTTTGAAAATACGTTCCTATTTAGAAAAAAACAAATGTGAATAAAGAATACAGGAAGTACGTATAGAAAGAAAGGGAAAAATACATCCAACTAATACAATTAGAATCTTTTCATCAAGCTTCAAGACTTTTGCATTAAGTTTCGATCGAGCTCAAACTACATTCAATAGTCACTGTCTACATTACTTTTCCAACCAACCCTTCTCTAGTCTCGTACCATGAAATATATATCACTATAGGTCCTTTACAAATCACCACTTTGAACTCCAACCCCTTTCCCAAAATATAAAACATTACAAACAACAATGACAAATTTTAACTGATTTCCTTCTTTTCAGGAGGCAAAATTATGAAAAATAGGCTTCAAAATGCCACTTGTAATTATCAAACTGTAATAGTTGTGTAAAATATGAGAACAATTTTTGTAGGTAATATCATTTTAAAGAAAAACCTCTCTTGGTTTCTTGAAATTCATCTCCATCTAGCCGGACTACATGTCACAAAAACATGTCTCGGACAGGAATCAGGAAAACTGAAAACTAAGGCTCAAATATTTCTTCGAATCTCCCAATCTACGACACATTTTGAAAATATGAGAGAGGTTTTTACTACTTGGTTTTTACTCAACAAAAAAATCTTGGGTATTTTCAAAATTCCTCTCTAGTTGGTCATAAATTGATCTTGGAATCGACCACTAAACTCATCATTTGCGTAGTGCGACCTGCAACATGTGCTTAGGAAAATCCACTACGCGACAAAATCCACTACGCGATGAAATACAACGCATGACAAAATCCTATGCACGACAACATCCCATGCACGACAACCCAATGTGCGATGAAATCCACTGCATGATGACATCCTATGCGCAACAACATCCCATGCGTGACAACATCCACTGCTTGACGAAATCCACTGCACGATGACATCCTCTATGCGACAACATCCTATGCACGATGAAATCCACTGCACGATGACACCTTTTTCATAAAAACATCCTATGCGTGACATCATCCACTGCACGACAAAATCCACTGCGCGATGACATTCTTTGCGCAACAACATTCTATGCGCGATGGAATCCAGTGCGCAATAAAATCCACTGCGCGATGAAATCCACTGCGTGACGAAATCCACTGCGGGACATAATCCTTTGCACGAAAAAGCACTCTGTGCAGCATGTAGAAAATTTTGCAGCGCAATTACAAATGGAAATGGAAATAATAAATGGAAATCTTCCTTTTGAAACTGACCCTTCAAGATGTTAGATGATGTCGGGCATAAAAACAATATGGGTGCTAACAAGAATTTGCAAATTGTTGACAAACCTCTAACCTTAGCTATGAAAATCATGGTGCTAATAACTATTATGGTGCATTACTTTAGCCATGTATAGTATATCATGTGTACTATCCCATTCTCACATTGAATCAACACAATTCACTATTTTTTCTTTGTCTCTTTGTTTCTTTAGCAAGATTTGTGTGAATTTCTACTAGTTAGGTTCTCCGTGAAGTTTTCACCAAAACTTCACATAGTATCAAAGCCCACGGGTTGCTAGGAGCAAGGGGAACATGCAATTATTTATAGTTATAGAAGATTGCAGAAGTCATAAAGTATGTATTTTTCCTTGTCAACTCTTCTTATTCCACACAACTATTTCGAGTGGAAGCTAAAAAACCTACTTTAGCTCAAATATAGAGGCTTGTACCAAATAAGCATGGCTATAAATATGGAACCAATATCATCAAGTGAGAAATACAAATACTTCAACCTCATGGATGAGGTCTTCGATCTCATTTTCATGTAAATGTATCTCGAGTTATTGTTTCATATTGAATCTTGTGCTACTCTAAATGATATTTGGACCACTCAGGAAGATATCTTTGGAAAACAAGATGATATGAGAGGACACATGCTCAAGATTGATTTCAATTCATTGGATCTGAGAATCTTTGATAATATATAGGACTTCTTCACAAAGTTCAAGTCCCTTCTTCTTCAGCTAAAGGGATGCAGTATTGAAAAATATATGCGATAAAAACAAATGATCCTTGTCATTTGTCAAAACTTGGTATAGAGTATGCAGTCTTGGTCTCAACATTCCATATAGTCAGGTTCACATCGGGAGAAACTTGGATAATTCCATCACTGGATCTGGTCATTGAGTCCCTAATGCATGACCAAGACAAGCTCAACAAAATGGGAGAAAAAAAGATCTCCAAAGCGCATACACTTGTTTTTCATGATAGAAAAAAATCCAATCTGAAGACAACTTTTAATGCTTCCAATTGTTATAGTAGTTTCTCCCTTGATAATCCATTATTAAATGTGGCCCATCTAAATTCTTGTTCAAATCAACAAGTTTGAAGAATCCATCACCACTTTTAATGTTAATAGTATCACACTCAGAAAACAACTATTTTAGATATTTGATTCTCTTTAACCAACAATAATTTATCTGTTTCATATGAACATTAGAGGAAATGTTTCAATCTGTTATATGTATATCTCTCTGATCCAGGTGGATATTGGTGGCCACCCACCTATTCCAACTGGCTCTTCTTGACAGTTTTAGTTCAACATGTTCTCATGTACTTCTTTCTAATTGTGGTTTCTACACTTCTAGGGTTGTCTGAATCCATACACATCTTCTAGGTGGAGATTGGTGGCCGCCCACCTAATCCAACTAGCTTATTTTGAAATTTTTCATGTAAGTACATATTTTTGTACTTCCAGGGCCGTTTTGGGGTTATAAATAGTATGTTTTTGTCTTGCCATAATCAAAATATAGACAGAGTTAGAGTTTGATGACACAATGTGTAGTTCTCAAAAATACCTTTCCAATGAGCTATCACACACCTAAAATGGAGGTCATATGCAAAATTTACAACCATAGGAAGTTGAGGTACCAACTTACCCATCAGGGCCCACATAACATTTGGTGTTTCATCTCCTAGGGTTATGTTTTTGGATGTCTATGGTTTTTTCATTCATGAGTAATGTTAAAAAGGCCTTTGGAGCCTCATTGTTTTCATTCTATTCATATGGATGTGCGTAGCAACCACATCTCTTCTCAGAGACAACTACAACCATTTGAGCAAGTTGTTTCAATTCTACAGTTTTACAATTTCAACCTATTTTATTTATTGAATATATGTTATCATTCACTAGATATCTATTATTATTCTCTGTATCTCTGTGTTATTTTATTCAGTATGTTATTCATTTCATTCCGCTCATAAATACAGATCACTGGTATCAGAGTGGTCTTCTCTTCATTTATTTTTCTTCGTGCATGTCCTCGACAAGATCTGGGTACAAGAAGTTGGGAATTGAACCAGTCAAGCCTTTCCCAGATCAGTCGCGTTGAGCCCGAAAACAACCCGTGGGGTACAAAAAGAAATATAATGGAGAAGGAGATACTTTTAAAATGTTGGTCGAGCAATCCCTTGCGTGACAACAGAATGAAATGATGGACAACTTTGCATAGATCCTTCGGTGGCTACCCACAGGAGATGCATCTTCATCAAGCGGCCATGTAACCCCCTTCAAGGTACAGGTAAATTTTGATATTCCATTATTTCAAGGACTGATAGATGCAGATGTTGTAGATAAATGGTTGAATCTGCTTGAAGGGTATTTTTCGGTCAACAATCTTTTGGATAGGGAAAATATTACATTTTCACTCCTCAAGGTCATCCCCGATGTTAAGTACTAGTGGGATACTTACTCTGAGAAATGTACATAGAGGAATCTACAATATTTTTGGTCACCCCCATGTGTGATTCCTTTAGGGATGCCATTAAAGAACAATACTATCCTGTTGGAAGCTATGAGGGCCAGTACACAAGATGGACCACCCTGCATCAAGAAAGGGACGAGATAGTACCATATTTCACCAATATTTTCCATACCTTGTGCACCAAATTAGGTATCAAAGACTTTGAATGACATCTGGTGTTAAAATACCGCAACTTTCTACATAGATACATTCAAACAAAAATGGAGTTTCTGGACATTGCATCATTACGTATGACTTATAGATATGCTATCAATATTGAGTATAAATTTAAGCAGAAGAGGCGAGAGTATGGATCTAAAAAATCCTCACAACCAAAGCAAGGAAAAGGCGGCCTCAACCCACAAAACAAGGGACATAACAAATATGGCCACTCTCAGGAGAACTAGTCCAAGCTGCAACAAAATAAGGGTAATGAGAAGTTGAAGAAGGACATGTTAAAATGGTGTGAATACCATAAAATCCCTTCGCACAACACTGAAGAATGTTGCTCCAAGAAGTCACTATTGGTTGAGCTAAAAGCTTCTGAGTCAGAGGTAGATTTTGAATCAGAATCAAATCCACAAGGAGGTAAGCAGATTATTGATGTCAAACCTAGTGCCACAGTCACTACCACCAAATTTCAACCAAGCGAACCAGAAGAACCAGAGGAAGGGTAACACCTATTTCAGTCACAAATGTGGGTAAAGGGGGATCCACTTCATTTCCTTGTCGATAGTGGCAATCAGAAGAACCTGATCTCAACAAAGGTCGTCAAGTGGTTGGACCTGTCGATGACACCACACCCACATCCCTACACCATCAGTTGGCTTCTCCAAGAAAGATATCTTCGCGTCAGCCAACAATGTCATCTTCCATAAGGAATAAATCCCTTCAAAGATGAGGTATTGTGTGATATTTCTCCCCTTGAAGTTTGCAATGTTATTTTAGGACAACCATATTTGTGGAAGAGACATGTTGTGTATGAGTGTAGATCACACGGTGTTATTATTACTTTGGGTAAACAATTGTACATGATACCATAGGTAGCATCGCCTACCACTATTTATTTAATCTCTGTTAAGAAATGTAGTAAGGTCATTTCACAGACCAGGAAGTTCATCTTCTTTGTGATCCATGCTCATAGTAAGCAGAACGTCGCTGCCACATCTGTGGCCTCTACATAGAGCCTCTCTTTGTAGTAGAAGCAACTGGACGGGATTGTGGAAGAGTATACAGACATATTCTCCTCACCCACTGGGGTACCGACACACTTCCATGTCAAGCATCTGATTGATCTAACCCATGGTGCACCTTTGCCTAATGGACTAGACTATCATCGCTCGCTGATGGAAAATGACGAAATCAAGCATCATATCCAATATCTACCTCAAAAGGGGCACATCATACCTAAATCCTACCCTTGCAAAAGGCTAATTGTACTAGTGCAGAAGAAATATGGGACCTAGTAGATCTTCATTGATTATAGAGAATCAAAAAAAGTCATAGTTAGGAACCAATACCCAATTCCATGAATTGATGACCTTCTTGACCAACTCAAGGGGGAAAATTTCTTCAGCAATATTGACCTAAAGTCTGGCTACCACCAGGATCCCATTGAACCAAATGATGTATGGAAGATATCTTTCAAATCTAAAGAAGGTCTCTTCAAATGGTTGGTCATGCCCTCTGGATTAACAAATGCACCAACCAATTTCATGAGGTTGATGGATGGTGTATTGAGACCCTTCACCAACTATTTTGTGGTCGTATATTTGGATGAAATCCTCATCTTCAGTAGAACTTGGGAGGAGCGCATGAAACATATTCAATAGGTTTTGAGCACTCTGCAACAACACAAGCTATATGCCAAATTGGAAAAATGATCATTTGGCATGAATAGGGGCCAATACTTGGGATACATTGTTGATGAGGATGGGGTACATGTGGATCCATATAATATCCAGGTCATATGTGACTAGCTATCCCCTAACACACTAACCGATCTTTAGAGCTTCTTGGGACTTGCCAACTTCTACAAACAGTTCATGTTGGGATTCACCCATATTGCATGGGCACTCAGCCAAGTGACCAAGGGCGGTGGTAGGAAAAATTTTGCATGGGGGAAGGAACAACAACGAGCATTTGATGATATGAATCATCGCTTGTGCTCAACTCTATTACTCTCCTTTCTCGATCTACAAAAACCATTCAAGATTGAGACTGGTGCATCCTACTATGTTGTAGGTGTAGTTCTCACTCAACATGGTCATCATATAGCATACCATAGCGAGACACTCTCATATACTGTCTGGAAATACCCCACCTATGACAAGGAGAATTATTCCATTGTACAAGATCGTCGTCAACGGAAACATTACATTCTGAGAAAGTAGACAATCATCCACATTGATCACAATCCTTTGCAGTTCATACAAACATAGGGGAAGTTGCAGAACGATTTCCACTAGAAGTGGCCCACATACCTGCAGTAGTTCCATATCAACATCAAGTATAATATAGGGAGCACAAATCGTGTCTTTGACTTCCATAGTCGAACTCCTGTGGTGACACTTATCCCCATTCTCTATTTTTGTAGGCATGAGGCATCTAAGTGGCCCCAACTTTATCGGCAAGATCTCGACTTCGCACCACCTATCGGCTGTTGGGTGTAGGAGTGAATGTCACCTATTTTCACATTCAGGACAAACTATTATGCCATATAGACCATCTTTGTATTCCTGCAAGCGAGCATGCAAAGTTGATTTGGGAGGCTCACTACAGTCAGATGGCAGGATGTTTTGGCATGGAGAAAACTATGGTCATTCTACAGAAACATTTTTATTGGACAAAACTTCGATAGGACGTCAACAAGTATATCATATCTTGCACTGCGTGTGTCATTTCCAAGACAATCATCAAGAAGAAATTTTTATGCAACCCTCTTCCTACTCTTGAGAGGCCTTGGGAATCCATCTTGATGGATTACATGTCTGGCATTCTATCCACCAAGCAAGGAAATTATTGTGTATTTGTGGTGGTTGATCGGTTTTTGAAGATGGCCATTCTCACATCATGCAAGAAGAGAATCACAATGGAAGATACTGCCAAGCTCTTCTTCGAACGAGTGGGTCCATTTTGGGATACCACATACCATAACCTTAGATCGATATAGTCAAATCCTACACACATTTTGGTCGAGTCTCTGGTCACTGGTGGACACGAATCTCACTAGATACACTGCTTTCCACCCCCAAATTGATGGCCAAACAGAGGTCATCAATTGAATGATTATGCACATCGTGTGCATGTACAAATCTAAGCATCTACGTACATGAGATGCAAATCTTCCCTATGTTCAACACAACTACAAAAACAGGGCTCTCCATAGATCCACCAACCATATCCCCATAGATGATTTTAGGGGCTAAATTTCATAAATGGGCTAATTTTCCATGTTTTTTCCCAAAAAAAGATTCGCTAATTTCCATTTTTTCTTAAACAAATTCGCCCAAATTCCATAGAATAAAATTATTTTACCTTAAAAATCGCCAAAATTTTATGTAAACTATATAAAATCCTTAGAAATTTGAATATTTTTACAAAACTATTGCCAAAAATTTTACACTTTTCATATTAAGGACTAGTAAGATTAGCCCATGTTTCTAAATTTTAATATAAATTTCCATCCTTAAAATCATCCCTGCTGTTGGAGCCGCCCCTGTTTTTTCGCCTCACACAATTTTGAATATTCTGATGCTTAAGATAAAAAGTTTTTCTCTTTCCCTTTTCCTTCCAAAATCATAAAACTCTGAAAAAACTTTCGTTGCCTGAACAGTAATGCTTTGTCACTTACAAAGGGCCCGTTTTTCGCAAGTATGTTTGTCCTTAGGATTTTTCAAGTTTCGTG
>ML804301.1:11659-28223 GCA_009831015.1 Picea engelmannii | reverse complement strand
TCAGCCATTAAAATCTCTCATTTAATCTTTTCCATACCCTTATTGTTCCTCAATGACTGTACCCCCATTAATTCAACCCAATATTCAACTCGGGATATTAGATCAAACTAATATTGCGTTAAGTCTTTTCAACACGACCCTTAAAACTGCTAATACCCGGGAAGAATTAGAACGTTCATGGGCGGCCATTGAACAAGATATCGCAATCCAGGAACAGTTGGAAGCTAGACGTAGGGAACGTAGAAATCTTCCTTAGTTTCCAATACCTGATGAAACTTATTACTGTATACATCTTTTTACCTTTTTCGGATGCCTTGACACTGTATTTTAAGCCTTAGTACAGACTCAGGAACAACACCTGCATATCACTTTTTAGGTGGGGTTGGGATTCCAACCCTTGGGTCCCATTGATGTTGCACTACCTCTTGCAACCAAACATGCAAAATATTCCCATCTTCAGTCTGAAGTCGACAAAGCCACAAGATTCATTGAGCGGATTCAACACATCCTCCAACAGGTCCATGAGATTTTTCACAAATACAATGCTAAGTACAAGCAGTGCCATGATCAACACCGAGTACCACACTAGTTCTAGGTGGGATGTAATGTCCCAACTTTGGGACATCATCACATGGCATAGGTTTATGATGACTAGAGTAACCAGATGGATGCTATAGAGAGTACAGGAATTATTGAGAGTCATTTTGGGGTCTGTATTGCATCGCTCATCCCATTTCATCATTATGATCCATTCCACATAGTTTGGCCTTGGTTTCGTTGCATTCCGACGATTTCCATGATTTTGGGTATTTAGAGCTATAAGTTAATTAAATTCACTAAAGAGGTCATTTTGGGCACATTACTTGGAGGAACCTCTTAGTGTAATAGCTCATTAGAATTAGGAGGAGAAAAACTATAGGATGGGATGGCTAGAAGTGACTTTCAGTGGCCAAGGAAGCCACAAGGAGAGATAAGGGGATTTTCAGAGGTAAAAAGGTTAATTAATTAATTAAAGTGATTTAATTAAATAATTACATATTAATAAAATGAAAGTCACTTTGGAGGGAGAAGGTGAGAAGGAAGTATAAAGGAAAGTAAAGGGCCTCTATTTATTCATTCATGTATGTCTATCATTTTGATATCTGACTTCTAGCTAGAGGGCCAATCTCTTGGGGGTTTTGAGGGTTTTGACTTAACAAACCCTAGAGGATGATTCAATGGTGAAAGATTGCACCTAGCTTGTCCCAATCTTGGTCTCAGATATACAATACCCTCCTACACCATTCTATTTCTAGATCTACTCAGTCCAGGAGGGTTCTACACCAACAATAGGCACAACAAGAGAAGGAGGGCACACCATTGGGGGTTTCCAGCAAAGGGGGCACACCATTTATTGAAGGAAGGTTCGTTGCAGGATTTTGAGGGATACCTTAGAGATTTGAGCACTTGGGTTTTACTTGCAGGGCCTTGGCCATGTTTTCTAGTTCCTCTTGAGAGAGTTATATGGTACAAATTATTTCCTAGAGCATTGGGACGAATTGGAGAGAAGGAGGACATTTTGGAGATTCAAATCTATTCAGTCTGGAGGGGTTATACTTCAAATATGACCCTAAGACTTCACATAGAGACTTGCAGTGTACCATTCTATCTTTCTAGCAAGATTCAGGGCATTTGGAAGCCTTCTTCATCAGGGCTGAAATTATAGGGTTTGACAGTTTTAGGAGGGTGTAACTCCATTGGAGGATTCAACATTTGGAGGAGTTTCCCTTGGTATTTCGGTTTGATATTTCAGGAGGGAATTTTAGTCATCCGGATCTATAGTTCAACATCTTCAGCATAGCATTTGGAGGTCTCCTTCTCCAGGGCTAAAAATATAGGGTTTGACAGTTTTAGGAGGGTGCAACTCCATTGGAGGATTCATCATTTGGAGGAGTTTCTCTTGGTATTTCGGTTTTAGATTTCAGGAGGGGATTCTACTCATCTTGATCTATAGTTTGACATATTCAATGTAGAATTTGGATGTATTTGATAGTAGGGCCGAATTATTGAGGGTCTTCAGGGTTTTAGCGGGGCATGACATCTTCCATCTTGGGGGGTTAGCATTTCTTATGGCCCAGATGTTACCCATGATTTTGGTCATCATGATGGTGTACTCAGGCTCCTCATAAGAAATTTCTCCTGAGAAAATTGACATTCATCTCTTCCCAGAAAAAATACTTTTGAAGAGAGTTCGCAGGTTGCTAGTATCCCAGGGTGCGAGAATGACCCATTCTCGCAGGCTTCCTTAATCTAGGGTGTGAACTTCTCACATTGTGTTACATACATAGGGTGCGAACCTTCTCTAAATCTTGGAAAAAGATGGATTCTCGATGGTTCTAGAAGGGAATCTTCTAGAAGAATGGGTTGGCATTCGAATGGTTATCCTTGTACTGGATTCCCTGATATTGTGGGATCATTCTTATCCAAGTAACCATCTCATTCTCTCCTATATATTGATGGAATTCTCATGGAAAAGGTTAAGCAAGATTCATTGGAGAATTGGTGAAAGAATTGTGTGAAGGACTTAGCTTGAACAGGAGCTTGGAGACTCTAGCAAGTCTGTCAAGAGGTTTTGATCTTCTTCATGCAAGGATTGAGCAAGTGTGTGTGTTGGAGCCAAGAGCCACCGAAAGGAAGCTTGTGATGTCAAGGCGATCATGTTGTAATATTCTACTTTCAATTAATATGATAAAGTGGCATGTCCCTTTCCCATAAAGTTATTCTCACTTTATTGGGTAATTCCTTGATCATACACATAAGTTGACAGTTGAATATATTTTGCTATCTTCACTTTGATTGGTTTGTGTTGTCTTGGTCTTGACCTCACGAGAGCACTGGAGCAAAGCAGGAGAAACAAAGACCCCAGGAAGCGATACAAAGGTATGTTACTTGTTCCTTCCTACTAGCTAATTAAATGGTCAAAACTTAGGGAAAGAGTCATGTCCTTTCTTGTTTTTTTCTAGATCCAGGTGGATCTAGGGAGATCTGTTAGTGTCCGCACCTACCGATTAGTCCGATAACAAAATTGGTGACTCCACTAGGGATATAACCCATTTTATTTGTGGTTTTTGGTATTTTTCCTTGGCCATTTGTTCCTGCCTTACCTTTCTCCATTCATATCAATCTATGAGTCTTCAGGATACCCTAATAGACCCTCTGGGTCCAGAGGCCTCCTCAAATTTCATGTCTTTTTCCAAAAAATTGCTTGGTTTCAGAGGTTCTCGCACTACACTCCACAGTAACCTACGAGAATATATAGAGTTCACACCCTGCTTTTAGGTTCAATGCGAGGTTCTTGCACTCTACTCAAAGCTCACCTGCGAGAATCACCTGTTCTCGCACTGTGTAATACCCTCAACGTGCGAACCCTCTTTTTCAAAATTTTGGATTTGAGTTTTTGCATCTTCAACTGCCCAGATCAGTTTAGGTGCATCAAAAGATTTTCTTGGACCATTGATTGATGTTTTTCTTGTCTTCATTTTTGTTCACGAACAGTCTTAGGTTTTCAAAGTCTCTTCTTGTCACTTTTTTCTTGACTTTTGTTTCTTGACTTTTCTTGGCAAAGATATACTCTTTGATTTCAGAATCTGAGTGTGCTTGTTTGGTTAAGGACCGGCAATCGGTTGAAAGTTGAGCTTCTTTTTCTTTATAATTTGCTTATTCTTTGAAAGATCACTTTTCTTATGCAATTGAAAAGACTAGTTTGGTTTGCTTGCTATTTTTTTTTCCATTGAAAGAGTGGTTTGGGTTTTTTGTCTATTGCTTGTTCATTAGTTTTTGGTTTTTAGAACTCTCACCATCATGGTGTAGGTCCTTTTTGAAAGGTGAACAAAGTTTTCTTTCAAAAGCATTTTCGTTTTCAAAAGTATTGAAAATCAATTGTTGAAATTATTGAAAAAGAAACAATAGAGAATTGTTATTGATGCGTGATTTGTTGCAATTGCATTTTAAAGGGAATTGTGTATTGTAGTTTTAAGTTGATACAGAAAAATTCTCTTTCCCTCCCATACATAGGATTCATTGAATGAAAAATTGATATATTTCATTCTCATCCATGCATCATTGGGTCAGAGTCTTATACAACATAAGTTTCATCTCCGTTTCCTTTGAGTAACAACAACTCTTAATAACACTGTGCAATTGTAAAATTTACCTAGTAACTCTTTTCTAGGGTTCTATTACACCAACATTTAGCTAGGCTAGCGCTTTGGAGTAGGAAGAGAGATACACTCTCCAAAAGCACAAAACACACAATAGCATCTTGTGTTAGGGAGTGTTAAATTCCACTTGCAACATCTTGTCCTGGGAAGCCCTTCTCACACAAGCGTCAAACACGAGGTCTCATTGATATTGGCAGAGTTACTCACCCTGCTTTGTTGATATCGATGTAGAGATTTCACATATTACGGGGATCACTCGGAGTTATACCCACAATGATGAGTGGAAGCCTTTTGAGTTGATTTCGGGCTAGATACCCTGCCCTTGCGTGTGGATCGGACTATCGACTATCCCGCCAGGATTTATTGTTGTTGGTGGTAATATTAGTGGCCTATCTTTCTAGGTTCTTACACGAGGTGACTGTGAAAGGGAAAGTCTTCCGGTACCTGGAATTGACGTTGACCAAACTCACTCGGGATCCTTGGAGGGTATACCCACGATTATGTGTGAGAGCTTGCACCAGGGTGTAAGTCTGTTAAGCAGGTCATCAGTGTAACTTTTCCACCCTAGCCCATCCCCTTCTCATTTCGTTGTTGCGACATTAGACTTCGTCACCAACTAGTGACTTCAGAATTAGAAGGTCTTGTTTGCTTGGTGTGGCTTCCTAGATTTTGTTTACTAGTGCATGTTGTTTGTTTACCAAAGTTGACCATAATATTTTCTTCATGAAGTTTGTCACTCGTTTACAATAGATCCTCCACGTCGTTCATGTAGAATGCAGGGCTTATCTCCCGAACATCTGGAAGGTTCTCAACCCTTGCCTACAAGTTCACCCGAGGGCTCTCCTCCGCAATGTGAAGTCCCAGTTATCACCACGCCACAAGTGGAATGAACTGACTCTCTAGAAAATTTTCGAATTACAAATAATCAAGAGGACTTTCGACTTCACCCTGATTCTGAGTGAACATTTATGCGACTGAATTCTTCCAGAGACTTAGTTGTTACATCTTCTGGATCACCAGTTGGACCCTTTCCAGGCATTGAAGGCCAAGATATTTTTTGGCCTATGGGCATTTTCCGAAAGGACCTTTTTGGTCCAGGTTCACCTGTGATTTCTGAAATCAACCCACATGTGATTTCTGAAATCTCTAGTCCAAAGACAGTACCGTTTACTACCGCCTATCACTTTACCGTCCTTGCCGAAATGGCCCATCTCACAGATACTACGAGTGTTCCAACCGGGTTTACTATGGTTAGTCTCACTGCCATCAGCACACCGCGAACACCCAACGTCACTCTGACACTACCGCCTGGATACCGTGCATTGAATGCTTCCATTCCCACTCCTACGCAAACTCCATCCAGCTCTCCTGGTGGTCCTTCTTCTTCTGGGCACTCTCTTCCCGGTTTTATTCCAACACTCCCTCAATTTCCTTTTGGAGGACCTTCTTCATATTCTACTGGAAGTCTTTATCCTAGTGGCACTATTCCGTCATTCACACGAAATTACCAGATTCCCGTTGGTGGACAATTTCACCAAGGTGGTATGACTCAACACCCTTTCAGCGGGAAAATTCCTATTGGCATGAAAATCCCAATTGGAACATAACCCCCAATTGGAACACTACCCCCAATTGGAACACCACCTTCAATGGGCTGACTGACCCCACCTTATGGTCAAAACATACCTCCATCCTTGGCCTTGTATTGGAATCAGTTGATACAACATCCTCCACAATCGACTGGGGGGCAACAGTTTCCAGCTGAATCTATGATACCTCCTAGTATGGGCCAACCATATCCGGGTACATTCAATCCCATTTGGGGGGCGAATGCTCAAACTCAAGTCCATGTTTTAGGGTACAATCCTATGAGCTACTATCCTCTCCAACCACCACCGAATCTGCCTGGGTCTTCACATTATATGCAGACTGCTTATGGTCCTACTGGTTTGCCGACAGGGCTTCCTCCCCAAAGCCACCAGTACCCGCATGTCAATCGACAGTTACCCTTCATAGCCACTTTGGATCTTCCAGATTTGTTAAGGATTTTAAATGATCCAATTCGTCACTCTCCCCAATGGCCTGCTATACCAACCAAGCTACCATTGGACATTCCTAAATTCGATGGAAAAGAGGGAGAGGACCCAAAAAATCACGTTATGAATTTTCACCTATGGTGTTCATCCAACTCGTTGATGGATGACTCTATTCGTTTATGTCTTTTTCAACAAACCCTCACAGGTTTTGGTGCGAAGTGGTATATAGAATTGCCACGAGGTTTCTTCTCTGACTTCAACACCGTAGCTCTAGATTTCCTCACACACTACCAGTTACCGATTCGTTATGACATGGGGACCGAGATTTTGAATTCCTTCAAACAGAACAAAGCCACTCATATATCCGATCACATTCATGAGTGGCGATGGAGATGACGTCTCATTAAACTCGAACTCCCTGATCAGTTACTGGCATAATGGTTCACAAAATCATTTTTGAATGACATCGGTCGTGACATCACCATGGGTGGAGTAGTCATCGAAGAGCAGGTTATAAGTCGTGCTCAATATCTTGACCGCGTTTACTCGCAAACGGGTACCCTTTACGATTTACTACCTGACTTACCTCGTCCTTCCACTTCCACCACTTCAACTACTCCAGCTGCATCACATGCAGCTGATGGTGTGATTGTCACTTTCCAGGCCCAACCACATTCCGCCTCAGCACAAACCCCAAACCTGCTTCTTCTAATGTTCAAAATGCTTCGTCTCCTGCCCCTCCCACCGGCAAGACTTCTGAGGTAAATGTAGTTCAATCTACCCTAGCTAGTAAAATCAAATCCAAAAAGGGAAGGGGTAAGAATAAGCTGGACAAAAATACTTCTCAAGCAGAGTGAACCAAAACTACCCCTGTTGATGATCGGGATAAGCACAAATCTCGATACCCTTGTCTTATCTGTGGTGATGATCACTACACGAAGGATTGTCCATGATGTGCCGAGGTCACTAAGTTTCTTCAAGGATATCCAAAACCACCTGCCTCGGCCGTTTTGTCCTGACCCCTCCCGTCTCAACAACAGGCTCAGTTGGTCGTTCATGACCAACCCTCATCTTCTACTACATCCTATGTATTGATGTGTACTGGCGATTCAAAGCAGAGCGATGTTGCACTCACTACTCGAGACAAAGATTATTCTCCCTCTAAAGAGAAGGTTGTTGATCTACCTCCTTCCTTGGTACAACCCTCTCCCGTGACTCCACCTACGAATGATCCTCTTCATCTCGAACGACCGAGCCTCGACACAGCTCTTCGACCCCCCCCAAAGGGCGTCGTTTGGAAATCATCTTTCAATCCTCATGCTCGTGCTACCCAGAACTACAACATTGTTGGATATTTGGCCCAAGCACCCTCTGCGATGTGAGCCCTTGAAGTCCTTCAAAGTTGTCCTACACAATGGAAGGCCCTGTTGAAAGCTATAGGTGGAATCGACCCGACGGATACGAATTTAATAATCTTTGACTTGGAAGATCACATTCCAAGGTTACCCCCTCAGCTCGCATTCCAGATCCAAGTAATTGTCTCTGACAAAAACATTTGTCGAACCGTTATCAATGAGGGTGCCTCGACATGTGTTATGTCTCTTGCTTGCTGGAAAGCCATTGTCTCTCCCCCTTTGAATGAATCCCAGAACACTCTTAAAGACTTAAATGGCTTCGTTTTTAAGCCCTACGGTGTCCTTCCTTTGTTGCCCATCACGTTAGAAGGCAAAACAGTCCAAGTCGAAGTGGAAGTCTTTGACGCTCCCCTTGATTACAATCTTCTGCTTGGCCGTAGCTGGATCTATTCCATGCGCGCAGTTGTGTCGACTCTTTTCCATGTAGTACGTTTCCCACATCAAGGTAAGGTCATCATCGTTGACCAATTAGCCTTATTTAATTCCGATACTCGTACTGGAAACATATCGTTCATCGCTAAACCCCCACTAGGTTATGAGAACGTCGGTGTAGGCCTTCTAAAAGACTCTTCGTTAATGGGTACTTTCCCCATTCCACCGCCCGATGTTCCACGCTCGTCTGTTGCTTCCATCAACATGATCTCCACCTCGATTCACAAACTTCCTACGTCTCACGACCCCTGGATAGTAACTAACACTGGATATCATCTTCATTACGGCGACGAAATGCCATTAAGTTCGGTCGAATCCGCCTGTCAGGCCATTCAATCGGCCACACCTTCTACCCCCTCTCTTGTTGAGTTGTCTCCCGATCCTTTTCATGTCATTTTTCTCACAGACAAGATGATCATGTCTATCATGGAAGACACCCCTTGGGACGATGGACATCATCGTTACATCCTCTTCCTGGAGCAACATACCATTGAGAACTATCAATGGATATTGACCCCTTCGACCATTTTCGTCATCTCCACCATTCCCACGTCCGCACACGATGTGTTTTCTGAAGGGAACTTAAGCAATAACTCACCCACTATTCCCCTTGACATATCTGTCAAACCTGTAATTGTTGAAAATATCCATATCATAGCTTCGTGTTCTTCAGACGAAATCATCACCTACACATCCCTTTTCAAAGAGTTTCATGAAATTTTCGCCTGGAGCTATGAAGAAATGCCGGGTATCGACCCTGATATTGTGATACATGAGA
Organism: Picea engelmannii; assembly: GCA_009831015.1. NCBI lineage: Eukaryota > Viridiplantae > Streptophyta > Pinopsida > Pinales > Pinaceae > Picea > Picea engelmannii. The sequence continues at coordinate 19,363 of ML804301.1, read as the reverse complement.
TAAAGACATACCCCGATGCTAAAACCGTCCGAAAACGCCTTCATCTAGTTCACCCACGTAAAGCAGCTGATATCAAACTTGAAGTCGAGAAACTTATTAAATATGGCTTTATTTATCCGGTGGCTCTGACAGACTGGGTTTCCAATCTTGTCTTGATCGACAAGAAATAAGGCACCATTCGTGTCTGCGTTGATTATAGGGATATCAACAAAGCTTGTCCCAAAGACAACTTTCCTACCCCTTTCGTCGATCAGATTGTCAACAATTGTGCTAGAAGTGAAATCTTCTCCCTCATGGATGGTTTCTCCAGGTATAATCAAATCAACATTGTTCCCGAGGATCAACATAAGACTGCTTTTATTTATCCTTGGGGTACGTTTGCCTGTCGGAAACTCCCTTTTTGTCTCAAGAACGTTAGCACAACTTTTAAATGCATTATGTATTATGGTTTACATGATATCAAGCACATCATTCAACCATATTTGGATGATTTACCCTCTCACTCAATGCACCGAGTCGATCATCCAACCCACCTCTGAGCCATTTTTGTCCACTATCGGTTCTACTATGTACGTTTGAATTCTCATAAGTGCATTTTTTGTGTGGAATATGGCCAACTTCTAGGTTTTATCGTTTCACGTCAAGGGATCCGGGTGGATCCTTTAAAGGTTGAGGCAATCCTTAATCTCCGTCCTCCTTCTACACTTCATGAGTTACAAAGTTTGCAGGGGAAAGAAAACTTTCTTCGTTTTATCCCAAATTATGCCAAGATCACTCGTGGATTTACGCGACTCTTAAAAAAGGGTTCAGTGTTCGTCTGGGATACCATCGCCAACAATGCTTTTGAAGCTTTGAAATTGTCCCTAACGCATGCTCCGCTTCTCTTTCCCTGTGATTACAATCGCGATTATTTCCTCTACCTTGCTGCCTCGAATTACACAATTGGTATGGTTCTCGTTCAAGAGGATGATGCTAATGACGAACATGTTATTTACTACTTGATTCGAAGTCTAAATCCTACCGAAATTAAGTATTTACATGTTGAAAAACTGGCCTTGGTTGTCGTCCAAACCATCCAACGCTTCCGACACTATATCCTCTTGCGCAAGACTACAATGATTTCTCATTGCAACACATTCTCACACGTCAATTGCTAGGGGGAAAATACTCCAAATGGATTGTGATACTCCAGGAGTTTGACTTGGAATTCGAACGTGCCAAGTCCAAGAAGTCCTTAGTCTTTGCTGAGTTGATATGCGACTTTCCCTATTCTGCAACGAAAAATGTAGCAGCTGATTCATTACCTGATGAATCTTTTTTCCTTATCAACACTGATGATCTTTGGTATGGTGATATCATTATATATCTCCAAACCCAGACTTTCCAGCCAACTTTGTCTAGTACTGACCGACGTCGCATACGCTATCAAGCCCGTCAATACATTATCCTCGGGGATACTCTTTATTGTCGGGGGATTGACTCTATTTTTCGATGCTGCCTAATGTTCGACGAAGCCGAGAAATCTCTGAATGACTGCCATTCTAGAGCCTGTGGTGGTCATATGTTTGGGTATGCTACTGCCCAGAAGATCTTATGAGTAGGGTATTTTTTGCCTTCTTTATTTAACGACTTCATAATCGTCGTTCAAAAATTCCATGCTTGCCAGACCTATAATAACAAGATATGGTCACATCCCTCTCCTCTTCACCCTGTGGTCTCCGTTGGTCCCTTTGCGAAATGGGGCATCGATTTCTGACATGTCACCCTCACTCGGCCGGGGGGCATGGTTACATCATTGTAGCTGTCGATTACTTTATGAAATGGGCTGAGGCGATGCCGACATTTGACAACAGTGGAAAGACCGCAACATTATTCATTTTTAATCACATCATAGCTCATTTTAGTGTTCCCCAAGCTATCGTCACTGATCACGGTAGCCACTTTAGAAACTTCATGATGTCCGAACTTACTGAAAATTTGGGTCTTATCCATGAAAACGCGACGCCCTATTACCCACAAGCCAATGGGAAAGTCGAAGCGATTAACAAAGTTATCATAACTATGCTCCGACGAATGATAGGGATTCATAAAACAAGTTGCCACACAATGTTGTTTTCGACATTGTGGGCTTACCGAACATCTGTTAAGTCTGCTACTGGATTTACACCTTTCCGGTTAGTCTATGGTGTGGAATCCATTGTGCCGATTGAATGCAAGATACCCTCTTTAAAACTAGTTGTTGAACTCCTACCAAACACTTCTGCTGAGGAAGAACATCTATTATATCTTATGCGATTAGATGAAACTCAACGCGATACTACCCTAGTCATAGAAGCTAAGAAAAAACGTGTCAAGGCCCAATACGACAAAGATGTCAAGCCTCGTGTTTTCTCTGAAGGAGATCTCGTTCTCCTTTATGATCAAGATCGAGATATGCTAGGAGCTAGAAAATTCGAAGCCATGTGGCGAGGTCCTTATATCGTTTGACTAGTTTTGGAAAAATGAGCTTATGAGTTGGTAGTTTACGATGGTATCCCTTTGAGTGAACCCAGGAATGGGTTGTACTTGAAGAAGTACTATGCATAAAATCACTTGTGCATGAGTACTTGTATTTTTATTGTATCATACTTTTTGTGTGTTACTATAGCTTTCTTTTGTTGTTATCTGGTCTCTGCCCTTATGTGACATTGTGTTTGATTTCCAGATGTCAGAGACTTCGCTACCATATATTGACTTCATTGGCGGCGCTAGTTGTAGTACTCAGAACCTTGCTTCCATTGCATGGGCAATTTATGACCGTACAAACGAACTTGTCTCCTTACGAGGTGTGTGTCTCAGCCGTGCGACCAACAACATTGCAGAGTATAGTGTCGTTATCAAGTTGTTGATTGATGCTATCTCTCTTGGAATTCATCATTTGGTTGTGCGACTCGATTCGTAGCTTGTAGTACTACAGTTACGTAATTTCTATACTATTCGAAGTCCTACTTTGTTACGGGTGTATTTGCGAATTCGCCTCTTGGAATGTTATTTTGATTATATTGAATATCAACATATTCCTAGATGTCTAAGTACATTAATAGATGCATTGGCTAACTATGTATTAGACAAACATTTGGATTATTTATAATCAATCACATCAATTTTCACACAATACAAGGTAAACCGGTAGAAGCTGTCTATATATATAACAATCAAAATTTTTTTTTACAAAAAGTTTTGTCCGAAGACAAAAATGTCAAAATCTGAAGTTCATAGCTTCTACAAAATGATGTCATGGATGACGTTCATGGTAACATACGACTGCCCGGGAAACCCTACAAAGCAGTCGACCTATGGACTCTAACACTCCTACTGTGTGACGCTGATGATGTCATGGAACCTCTCCAAGAGGCATGTCTAGGATATCTGTTGTCAAACCCTCTAGGTTTTGTTCCACTGCTTGATAATCCTCGGCGTCCCATTGTGGCACTGGTGCCACCTCTCCTCGCCGTTGAATGGGAGAATTACCAAGAGGTTGGTAAGGTCCCACATCTCTGTCATCAAAAATGATTTTGTATTTAGTCTTTAGACGAACATATAAAAACATTTGCATATGATGAAATTCACAAAAACATTTAAAAAGAAAAAAAATTGTGTACTTCTTACCAAGTTCCCCCCACTAAGAATCCTTTGGCAGGACTAAGTATGGATCTCCTTGGAAATCCATCCCGACATAAGCATAATCGTCGACCATCAACATTTGTGGTCGCAACTAGTCAAAGAAGGTATCATCATACTTGATAATTGGTCCAGCTACGTGTTGGGCCATGAGCTGACACCATCTCATCATTCTTGGATCCCTGGGAGCCGGTAAATTCCACTCCACCTGCAGCCTCAGTAATGGAACCCTCTCGAGAAAGAAGGACACTAACAAAGATCCATACCCAAATTACTTCAGGTTGCCTCGTCTGCATTTGGTCAACTGCCTTTTCATGCTACGAAGCATTGCATCTACCTAGTTAAAAACCCGATGTTCAGTACACTCTATAGCATACTGAAAGTAAATCTGGAGCGCCATGTGAGGAGTGGAGCTCCCAGCCATTAGAGCAATGGTGAACAAGATAATACGGAGGTTCAAATCCCATACTCCCTAAATATCTACTTTCCCTTTCTTCCTCTCTGCCTCGGGAACACAGTGCAAGAGGCAGTACTCACTCATGGGCAGCCCACCACCTTTGCCACTAGTCAGGCTCACATGGTACCCATGCCGTGACAGTCCATTCAAGAAGTAAATGTCCTCAATATATAAGGACTGTGTGTGGACCCCTACATGAAATACCTGCTAATCGGGATCCCACATATGCACAAGGTACTCTAATAAACTGACTTGGGCCCTCATGCCCGAAATACGAAAGTACTTCAGAAGGCCACAGTTTCTCAAAGCGGCAATAGTGGGTGGATGATTTCCGGAAATGGAATTGTCTTCTTTGTGTTCCCTTTCACGCCATTCAAGAACAATTTTGATGGCCAACTACCTACATAAGAAGCACAAGAATAGGATTAACAACTCTATTCATGAATTGGTTCTCTTGCATTGTGCAAATTTTTAAATTTTTTTTATGCTTTGCGGTTCTCGTAGGTGCACTTTAGGAATAGCGCGAGAACATCGCAGGCTACTATGGGCTCACCTGCGAGAATGACCCATTCTCGCAGGTCCCATGTAGCCCACCTATGAGAATGGATGAGCGCAAGTATGGCTCATAAAACCAACTCAAAAATGAATTTTTACCAATGAAAATGCAAAATAAAACCATGAAAGAGTAGAGGACAAAGAGCCTACCTCACTGTCGCTGACGGCTCATCGAATGGATGATCGTAACTCCCGCAATCTGACACCGAATTTCGAGGGTAAAGGGTTTTTGGGCTCAAATAGTGGAAAAGTGAAAATTATATGGTAAAAAGAGTTTTACTTCTTTATATTTACTTTTACCATGTTATTTGTTTTTTTATAATTATTTATTTATTAAACCCTAATCCCTAATGCCCTTTTGAGTGTAACTTTTGCAGGCATAACGACTTCGATGTTCAGATACAGGGATGAAGACATAATTTTTCGTTTTTCATCGCGTGTTTTGATTGTTTTTTATGGTTTTTGTATAAAACCTCGAGCTTGGTCTTTGTCCGTTCTCACACTCGAAAATACATGAGAACCCGATCGAGCATACTTTTATCACTTTTTTGGGCTCAACAAGGTTATACGAAAAAGGAACCCCCCTAGATTCCTCTTTAAGCTCTTTTCAAACTCTCTAAACATGAAAAGATAGCTGAGCGACCTTCCTATTTTCACGCTCGATAAAGTATTTGAAGAAAGCGTCCGGTGGGCGATAATTTATCTCTTTTTCGGTCTCATCAGACTATTTTACAAAAAAGGAACTGAGAGAGTTCTCTTTTAAGTGTTTTTCCAGACTCTATAATCCTGAAAAACCTTCGAGTTTTCTATCTCTGGACTCGTTAAATAAACATTGACAGACCCGTAATGGGATCAAACCACTCCTTCTTAGGGTTCGTTAAACATACTCCGAAGGACTTATCTGAAGGATAAGATTATATCAACAAGCATATGTTATCCTCCTCAAGCTTGCGTAAAAACAAAGAGGTACTCGCCAGAAATGGTGGGGGGAAATTTGGGAAAGGGATATGTTCTTATCTTCATATTAATTGGCAGTAAGTGTCGCTCTTAAACATGACACCCCCTATTCATTATTTGAAGTCGGTTTGGAAAATCCATTTGTCTCTCATTTGATTTGTTACAAGGTCATTCCCTATGTCGTCTTTGAGTCAATGCTGCCAAATCATTGGTCGTGTCATTCATATGTTCAAGAGAAGTTCATCTGAAACCTCTATTGAGTCAGCCATCTGCAGTTGTTCATTCTCTCCGTGTCGGTCTTCCCTGGGTCCAGTCCAACTTATATCATACTCTGTTTCACCTTCAAAATATGTTACTCATTTCATGTCATTGATGGGGTATACATCAAGGCCCTCCTGTGACGAGTTTTGTTCCGTCGACTTCAGCTCATTATCCAAAAACAAGACTTAGAAATTCTTTGGTACCTTGGAACTTGCATGCCTCAATGGCAGGTTTCCTCACTTTTGACAGTGGGTTTACATCATTGACCCCCGATCGAAAGAGTCTGTCGAATGTTCGACTTCAACTCACTCATTCACACTCGATGGATTGTAATAGAGTAACTTGGGAGTCATTAATCCGGATTTATGTAGGAACACAATGAAATACATAAATACACATAAACACGGATATGCAGCGGAAATAAGACTTCATTTCATTAATAACAAATGACTGAAATATGCTTACAGATAGAATGGAAATAAACTCACTAGGGCGCTGGTAGCTTATCTCTGAGAAGAGATGTGGCCGCTACTCGCATCCCTGAGAAGATGATTACAATGAGGCTCTGAAGGCCCTTTTACAATAAATGGGAATGCCAAAAGTCCTAGACATCCAAAAACCTAACCCTGGGAGATGAAGCGCCAAAAGTCATGTGGGCCCCGTTTGGGTAAGTTGGTGCATCAACTTCCCGGGGTCGTAACTTTTGCATACGATCTCCATTTTAGGAATATGATAGCTCGTTGGAAAGATCTATCCGAGGCCTACAACGCTTGAGACAAAATAGCATCATTAGATGTTATTTTGCAAGAGCAACATACCCAAAAAAACATCGTTTAGGGCCTCAAAATGGCCCTGGAAGTTCAGGCCCCGAAAAAAATGCTAAAAATAGTAAACTGTACGAAAACTGAAAAACTAAAAGAAGAAATGGTGGGGGTCCAAGTGGAAAATGTGGGTGGCCACTAATATCCACCTGGATCATTCCTCCCCCCTTAGGAAGCAATGGTCCCCATTGCATTGAGTTCCTCCATGAGATGAGGATACTTTTGTTGAACTTGGTCCCTGGTGAGCCATTTGCCTTGGTGAAATAGTTGGCTTGCTTTGACAACTCGATATAGAGGTATCCTTTGTTTTCGAGTGTGATTGATCTGTGTATCCATGATCTGATCAGTTCTGGCTTGTTCCATGCAGTCTAGATTTAACTATGTTGGTGTGAGTTGTTCTGCCATGTCAGATGTGTCTAGTAGAGGTGGAAAGTAGGGTCGAAGGCAGTCCACATTGAACATTGGGTGCAGACCAAGGAATGGTGGAATGATGAGCTCAAAGGCATTTTCCCCTATAGCCTTGGTGAGGGTGTACGACCCATATCAAAGTGGACGAATCTTGTAGTGGGGACCAGTGAGGTGCTCCTTTTGCAAATCCAACCACACTTTGTCGCCCACTTGGAAGTTGTGTGGCACCCGATGTTGATCATGTCATTGCTTGTACTTAGCATTGGCTCTATCCAAGATGTCATGAACCTATTGGCATATTTGTTCAATGTGATCAACGAAGTTGTTTGCCTTATCCGCCTCAGACTGGACATGAGATGAATCTTCCTGAGTAGCCACAAATGGCATGGCTATGTCAACGGGACATAGTGGCTAGAATCCCAAGCCCACTTGAAAGGGGATATGGCTAGTTGAGCTATGGAGAGCCCGGTTGTAGCTGTGTTGTACATAGGGGAGGCTCTCATCCCATGTGCGTGGATTCTTTGAATTGTACATGCGTAGAATGTGTACGATCATCCGGTTGACGACCTCTGTCTGGCCATCAGT
>ML804300.1:244185-295241 GCA_009831015.1 Picea engelmannii | reverse complement strand
AATATCACCCTATGTTTATAGCCATAAAAAATTGTTTCCTAATCCACAAGTATTGGTTACAAGGGCTTAGGATGATTTTTTTATAAATGAAAGATTGCTGAAAAATTCAATGTTTATGTAATTTTCTGAATATAACAGATGCATAAATAAATGTAGAGACATAAGTAAAAATACCAAGTCAATAATCAACATAGATGAGACATAAAGCAATCACTTATTTCATTCCAAATTATCGAAGAATCGTTCTCTTTACAAACTTCCCTGAGGAAGTTTGGACCAAAGTCAACTTAGATGTCCCCAATGAAAACCATACAAAAGAACTTCTGACAGAAAGTAAAAAACTGAACTTTAAAAGCTAGATCAACTTGCCACAGATTGTTGCCCACTCGATTATGCACAATATCCTTTATCAGTCATGAAATTTAATTCACAAACAGACAAGTCTACACAAACTATCAAAGATAGATCAACACCTCTGAAAAACAAGTGTTTGAATGATGTAATTAAGCCTTGAATCTTGTTGTCTACAGTAGGACCCTGCTATCATAAAAGAGAATTAGGATTTCAACGAATTAAAGAATGAATGAAAACTGAATTATCTCAATAAAACTCAAGAGCGGACCTTAGTATGCTTTCTCCTTCTATCCTCCTTGTTCTTCCTTCTCTTTTTGCCTTTAAGCAATCAAAATTAGTTGAAGTAGTTAAACTACTTCTTTAGTTAAGTTAACTAAAACACAAACAACTTTTAGTTTAGGGGGAAAATTAATAAAATAATAATAAGGGTCTTTAATAAATAATAACTAGTAGGTGGGACCACTTGTGACTCCCTTTGGTTTCTTTAACAAGCATAAACACAACTAGTTAATCAATCAAACACATCCCTCCTTGTGGCTCCCATCATCACTCTCATAATTTGAAAATTAATATCAATGATATTTGAAACCATATCCAAAAAATATAATATCCAACATATCCAAAAAATAGTGTGTTGTCCAAAAACTTTAGAAGTCAACTGTTCTCAACAATCAATAAATAAAAATGCTCAAAAACCATATTTGCCACTCTGGGAGGCAATTTTCCCCTTGTTGTCGTTGTCTCCCTTTGATTTCTCTGAATTTGCCTTAGGCTGTGTGGATCCTTTAGGCCCGATCTCACTGATAACATGAGAGCAATCATCTCTCAAATGCATGCGGGATGAAACAGATTTGGCAGAGTCATTTGAGGGAGAGGAGGGGGAAGCAACAACTTTTCCTTTATCAAGTGCATGGTGGGCTTTGGTTTTTAACCTCTTTCTTGCATGGGAAGACTATACTGGTGAGCATGCAGGGGTGGCTTGGACAATTGGGTTAACCGGTGGAGGAGGAGTAGGTAGAGACAAATTGGGCCAGCCACGATGTTGGGAGACTATCGGGTGAACAATCTCTTTCCATCCATCATTTTCAGGGACTTCAGATTGTAATGAGACATGAGAGGGAACTGGGATACCAGGGACATGTGGGGCTTGGAAAGGAGGCCTTTCTGGCCTAGGTTGGACGACTCCTTGTCCAATCCAGTTAAAAAATCCATCTTGGAATAGCTGGCTCAACTCTTGTGAGTCTGCATCAAAATGTATAGAAAACCTTTGCCTTCTAGGGCCCCTGTTCCAATTTCCTCTTCCCCTGTTACCCCGACCATGGCTACCTCTGTTGAAGAAGCTCATTCATGTATGCATGATTTATTAACAACTAGTTTCTTCGACAAACCATTCATGACATCTCTTTAAATATGAAACAAAGTTTGGCTCAACAAGACATCAGACTCATGCAATCCAATCCATAAAAATCATTTAATACTTGTCAACGAGCAAGGGGTGAATAAGGGTTCTGGGATATATGAGGGATTGTATTGAGTGAAAAGTGGTAAAGTGAAGGGGCGTAGATCATGATTACTACTCAACAAATCATCAAACAATCAATTGTATTGTAATAACAAAACATATCAACTGTAACTCATCCCTGTGCCATCCTTCAACTGCTATAATATAGAGTTTTCATTTAACTGTAATTTAATTTTAAGAACATGGAGTGAATAGTAAATCTAGGAAGGTGAGGGGACTTGTAATGTGAGGAAAAATGAGAGAATGGTGGGAAATAATGAATATTGTTCATAAAACAAATCAAGTAATCAATAAACATAACTCTGTACTCAAACCAACACCAATTCAATAATTATTGTGTATCAAAACTGTTCATTGTTCAACATTTAAATTCCTCAAAACTTCTCAATTAGAACAGTCTGCAATCACATTCATAATCAAAACAACTTTCAACAGTCCTATTAAGAAAATGCTTGGTCTTTAATTTCTTTACTTTCCTTTTAAGAATTAAAAGAAACACACAACAACATTGATCCACCTCTATCCCATAAGCATCACTATAAAAATATCATACTTTGTCTATCGATTCACGATCGACCAATTTAAAACATATGCACATGTCCCTTCCAAATTGAATAGACTTCCAAAACATGCTCGATTACATACACTCTTCATCATATGAGCCAATGAGTTTTTTCATTGAAACCACAGTCAATATAAAACCCGAGCTTCATCACTGTCGATGCAATTATTTACAATATGAAAGATGATTCCATAATAGATACACAGTGAACATAACGAAATACACACAGTTACCAATTCCATAATAATCTATAACCCTGATTGGGCCTAGTGAAACACACAATAGTCTCCAATTTGCAATTAACACCATGTTGTAAGAACACAACGATCGAAAGTATAATGAAAAAGAGGCAGCCCTTGACTGCATATTATTACTCATTCCTGATGCAGGAGCATCACTATCAAATCAAAACAAAGCGGACATGGAAGCAAAGTCGACACATCAACGCATTGAAAGAGCCAAACCGACTCTTAACCAACTTGGTAGTGGTGTGGAGATTTTTTGAATCTCTCGTTAATTAATTAGATGTATGTAAAGTCGGGCCACCGTTTTGAACTGACGGATCATTGTAAATCCTTACACGACTTTAATATATTATAGGTGTAGGATATTAGCCAATATTAGTCATTAGGTTGCATTAATTAAGCTGAGTAGGTAAAAACTAGAGTAGAAGGTGATAGAATTTAGATAGGAGGAAGAAGAGCAAAAAATCTCTAGGTCCTTAGATAAGTTTTTTAATTATAATAATTGTAAGAGATAGAGTTGTAATCATGTTTTTTTGAAATGAATAGAACAGAGGAAAATTCATCCAATTGTATAGTGTTGATACAGTTTTACAGTTTTACTGTTGTTATGAATTTTGTGAATGTATGAAGTTCATGGTGAATGAATAATTGAATAAGTTTCAAGTGTTTCTCTTCTGTAATTTATGCAAGGAGTGCATATCGAACGCAAGGAGTGTGTGTGGGGGGGAGTCTTTCGACTCGAAGCTCAGAAGAGATGGCGTGGAACTTTTGTATGCAGAGTGTGCATATTAAGCGCAAGGAGTGCATAGGCGAAGTCTTTGACTTGGAGGAATAACTCGGGTTTTTCTCACAAGAAAGTGCAAAGGTCGGTTGCAAGGAGTGCACAGGACCAGGAATCGACTAAGTGTTGAAGAAATCTTTCAGAAGAAGAATTTGCGAAGGTTGGGCAAGGTGAAGGGTGAATATCTATCCAAGAGGATCTAAATTATTTCAGATCATTGGATTTAGGAAAAGTGCACGAGCTTTAAACTCCGTGTATACATAGGAGGAGAGATCGTTGAATACCTGAAGAAGACCTGGACCGTCTAATCTAGAAGGATATGTGGCGATAGATTATGAACTCCGGAGAAATCACTTCGAGATTTTCAGATTGAGAATTGAAACTCCCGAAGCCCGGAGAGCCAGAGGGCCGAAATAAACGTCGACCGTTGGATAGTCCGAAGTAAATTATAGTCATCCGATTCAGGAGGACATGCGGCAAGAATCCATGCATTTCGGAGGAAAGAAAAGGTTGAAATTTGAAACTCCTGAAGTCCGAACCACGAAATAAATCACAACTGTTGATTTAGAAGGGTTAAATATGATCCATAGATTTGGAAAGGACATATCTTAGCCATCTATTCTGAAGCACCATCGAGATTGTGAGATTGACGGTTATGAAGGATTGCAGGGATGGAAAATGCTCGGAACTTAAAAACTTGAGAGTGGGCCGCAATAGAAACCATGGTATTGCAAATTGGACGCATGGCGTTTGGTGGTGAATTGTGGGGAGAAAAGTGGATTGATCCCAAACCACTTTCGATCGCGCCCACAATTGTGTGTGGACATAACCCAAGGTCATATGCAGGAAGGAGCTAATGGAGGAGGAGCTAGCGCCTGAACACTAATCACCCGGTATTACAAAGGGAGAGATCACGAGTGTCATAGAACTTGCACCAAAAGACTGAAGAGACCTGTGGTTATTTGCAAGTGAGACCATCAAGGTTTCAGAGAGCTAATTCAACTCCGAGAATTGAAGATCCTTGACCAAGAGGTCGCGCAGCCCAAGGAGAAGGGGGGTTGGCACCAAGTGGTATCAGAGCCTAAAAAAAACTCAAAGTTGTATTATGTGTGTTAGGAGCAGTTGAAATAATGTCGCCAAGGATACGCGTAGATCCACCTATAGTAAATCGTGTTGTAGGAAGAGAAGTGAGAGAACTTCGCACAAGGTTGGAAGAGATGGAAGAAATGCAAAGGAGAACATCTGCCGCTGGAGACATCAGTGATACAGAGAGTGAAGAAATAGAAGTTGAAGAAGCTACAGGGGAAGATGTAGGCGATGAACGCTTCTTGAAAGCTATTATGAAGTTGGGAGCTAGAGCGAAGATGGGCGTCCCAATGTATGAAGGTAACATGGATGCCGAAGAGCTATTGGATTGGATAATGTCCATAGACAAGTATTTCGATTATGAAGATGTTGATGAAGGAAGGAAGGTGAGACATGTTGTCACCATATTAAAGGGACATGCAACACTGTGGTGGGATGAACTGCAGGCAGAGAGGAGGAGCAAAGGTAAACAAAAGATAAAGAATTGGGATAGAATGGTAGCCAAACTGAAGGCTAAATTCATACCAAAGGATTACTAGATAAACTTGTTCATAAAGTTGTTGAACCTAAGACAAAGGGGTATGACAGTGAAAGAGTACACAGAAGAATTTTATAGACTGAATATTAGGACTAGACAAAGAGAGAGGGATGATGAAAATTTTTCCAGGTATATAAATGGCTTGAGATATGAAATCCAGGATGAGATCAGTATGATGACTGTGAGGACAGTGGAAGATGCTTATCAGATTGCACTGAAGGTAGAAGAAAAGTTGGCCAGGAACCAGAGTCAGCAAAGCAGAAGCAGAGGCTCAAATAGAGGTAAGGGAATTGTCTATGATAAGGCACTGAAAACCAAGGATGAGATTGAGAAATCATATAGTCACTTTGAAAGAGGAGGAAGTTCCCGAAGAAGACCGTTTGGTGGGAGAAATTCTTTTCCTTGAGGAAGAGGAAGAGGAAGAGGTAGAGGAGGTGGAGTTAAATGTTATGCCTGTGGAAAGACAGGAATGTCTTGGGAATGCCCCGAGAGGAAGAAAGAAGGAGGAGGAGAAGTACACATTTATGAGGCCCAGAAGAATCTGGAAGCAGAGGCAACAGAAGGAGGACAGAACCTTATGATGAGGAAAGTTCTTCTAAAGCTAGAGAAAGAAATAGAAAGCTCAGTTCAATGAACGAGATTGTTCAGGACTGCTTGTAAAACAAAGGATAACGTTTGCAAGATGATTATAGACTGTGGGAGCACTGATAATTTAATATCTACATAAATGGTGGAGAAGTTGGAGCTGGAGGAAACTGCACACCTAAGTCCATATAAAGTATCGTGGTTGCAGAAAGGACATCAACTAATAGTAATTCAACAATGTAATGTTGAATTTAAAATAAGAGGCTATAAAGATGAGATTTTGTGTGATGTAATTCCCATGGATGTTTGTCATATTTTGTTGGGGAGACCATGGCAGTTTGATAGGAATGTCATTCATGATGGGAGGAAGAATACTTACACTCTGGAAAAAAGTGGTAGAACCCACATGTTACTGCCAATAAAAGAGAAGAAAGGAAAGGAAGAAGTCAGTACAAGAATACTTCTCATGAGTGGGAAGGAACTCTTGAAATAGATTAAGAAAGATCAAGAAATTCAATTTATTGTAGTAAGGAAGCCAATAGTTATCCTTACCAATACTTCTATGAATGATTTACCTAAAGAAATCCAAGAATTGTTTGAGAATTTTGCTGACATAGTAGTGGATGAGTTGCCTCACTCATTACCACCTAGTAGGAGTATTAGCCACCATATTGACTTGATTCTAGGAGCCAGTTTACCAAATAGAGCAACGTATAGGATGAAACCTTGAGAGAATGAAGAAGTTAAGAATCAAGTTCAAGAGTTTCTCGATAAAGGTTTAGTCAGGGAAAGTCTAAGCCCATGTGCAGTGCCAACTGTATTAAGTCCAAAGAAGGATGGAGGATGGAGAATGTGTACAGATTCCAGAGCCATCAATAAGATTACCATTAGGTATAGGTTCCCTTTACCCAGGATGGATGATTTGATGGATTGTTTGAGTGGAACAAGCTATTTTTCAAAAATAGACTTGAAGGGTGGATATCATCAGATAAGAATGAGAGAGGGAGATGAATGGAAGACAACATTCAAGACAAATTAAGGTTTGTTTGAATGGCTAGTCATGCCATTTGGATTGACAAATGCTCCAAGCACATTTATGAGGTTGATGAATGAGGTACTGAAAGACTTCATAGGTAAATTTGTCATTGTATATCTGGATGATATATTAGTTTTCAGCAAAACATAGGAAGAACATTAAAGAATTTGAAATTAGCGATGAGGAGGTTGCAGCAGGAAAAGTTGTTAATAAACTTGAAGAAAAGTTCTTTTATGAAGACATAACTCATATATTTGGGTTTTGTGATTTCTTCAAATGAATTGAAGATGGATCCAGAGAAGGTGAGAGAAATCAAAGAATGGTCGTCACCAAGGAGCATATTTGAGGTGAGAAGTTTCCATGGGTTAGCAAGTTTTTATAGAAAGTTTATTAGAAATTTTAATGATGTATGTACACCCATAATGAAAACTGTGAAAAAGAAACATAAGTCTTTTAATTGGACAGAGGAGGCTGAGAAAAGCTTCAGAGTGTTGAAAAAGAAGATAACAAAACAACCAATTCTGGTTTTACCAGATTTTGGAAAAACATTTCAGGTGAGGTGTGATGCAAGTGGAATAGTCATTGGAGTTGTTTTGAGTCAAGATAATAGGCCAATTGCTTATTTTAGTGAAAAGTTGAATGACACTAAGGATAAATATTCTACATATGACAAGGAGTTTTATGCAGTGATTCAAGCTTTGAAGAAATGGAGACATTATTTAATTCCAAAAGAGTTTGTCTTGTACAGTGATAATCAAGCTTTGCAATTTATTACTAGGCAAGAGAAGTTGAATCAGAGGCATGCTAAGTGGGTAGAATTCATGTAGAATTTTACTTTTGTCATTAAACATATTTCGGGAAGTGGTAATAAAGTTGTAGATGCTTTGAGCAGGAGGATTTTGGTTGTACAGGAATTCCAAGTGAAGACCTTAGGGTTTGAGCACCTTAAGGAAATGTGTCAGGAAGATCCAGATTTTAAGGAGGCTTATGAAGCATATGAAAATCCTTTGTTGAGGGATAACAACTCATGGGTAGAATATTTGATCCAGAATGGATTGTTATTTAAAGGAAGCTAATTGTGTATACCAAGATGCTCAATGAGAGATAATTTGTTGAAAGAAAAACATAGTGGAGGTCTAACCGGACATTTTGGTCATGACAAAACATTTTCACAACTGAGTAGTTTGTATTATTGGCCAGGTATGAGGGAAGATGTGAAGAAATTTGTAGATCAATGTAAGATTTGTCAACATGCAAAAGGAAAGAGACAAACCACTGGTTTGTATCAACCATTGCCTATTCCAGAAAGGCCTTGGGATGCTATTAGTATGGATTTTGTATTGGGATTACCTAGAACCCAGAAGGGAAGTGATTCCATATTTGTTGTGGTCAATAGATTTTCTAAGATGGCACATTTCATACCATTCCAAAATACAAATGATGCTACACACATAGCCAATGTGTTTTTCAGAGAAATTGTGAGATTATATGGATTGCCTAGAAGTATAGTCTCAAACAGGGACACTAAGTTTGTAGGACACTTTTGGAGGACTCTATGGAAGATGTTGGGAACTAATTTATCTTTTATTTCAACATATCACCCTCAGATAGACGAACATACTGAAGTGGTGAAGAAGAGTCTGGGAAATTTGTTAAGGAGCTTATTCACTGAACAAGGTCGTCAGTGGGATCAGATTCTGGCACAAGCAGAATTTGCATTTAACAATTTAGTTAATAGAAGCATTGGAAAAAGTCCATTTGAGATAGTATATGGAAGACAACCAAGAGGGATCGCAAAATTGAGAGAGTTGAAACAAGATGAATTCAGGAGCATTGGAGCAGAAGATTTTGCTACAAAAATGCAAAGACTTCATCATCAAGTTAGGAGGCAGACACATGATAGTAATAAAAAGTATAAGGATAGAGTTGATCAGAAAAGAAGGGAAGTTCAATTTGAAGTGGGAGATGAAGTTTTAGCTCATTTGAGGAAGGAGAGGTTTCCAAGAGGAACATATAATAAGTTGAAGATGAAGAAGATAGGACCATGCAAGATCCTTAAGAAATTTGTGGCAAATGCTTATGAGATAAAGTTGCTGGACAATGTTGGAATATCACCAATATTCAACGCTGCAGATTTGTATCCTTATAACAAAGATGACACAGGAGAATTAGATGATTAAGAAGAGATTCAATGGGAATAACAGATGCCCATAGTAGAAAAACCTCAGATGGAGAAAATATTAGGACAAAGAGATGGAAGGAAAACCAGAAGAAAGATACATCCTGAATATTTGGTAAAGTGGAAGGATCACCCTATGGAAGATTCAAGTTGGGTAACTGAACATGATATTTTGAAGCATGGAAAGACAATGCGAGAGCTCATGGACAAGATTCCATGGATATTTTGGCCAGAGGAGTATGATGCAGAAGCATCACTATCAAATCAAAACAAAGCGGACGTGGAAGTGAAGTAGACACATCAATGCATTGAAAGAGCCAAACTGACTCTTAACCAGCTTGGTAGCGGTGTGGAGATTTTTTGAATCTCTCGTTAATTAATTAGATGTATGTAAAGTCGGGCCACCGTTTTGAACCGACGAATCATTGTAAATCCTTACACGAGTGTCATATATTACAGGTGTAGGACATTAGCCCGTATTAGTCATTAGGTTGCATTAATTAAGCTGAGTAGGCAACCGCTGGAGTAGAAGGTGATAGAATTTAGATAGGAGGAAGAAGAGCGAAAAAGATCTGGGTCCTTAGATAATTTTTCTAATTATAATGATTGTAAGAGATAGAGTTGTAATCATGTTTTTTTGAAATGAATAGAACATAGGAAAATTCATCCAATTGTACAGTGTTGATATTGTTTTACAGTTTTACTGTTGTTATGAATTTTGTGAATGTATGAAGTTCACGGTGAATGAATAATTGAATAAGTTTCAAGTGTTTCTCTTTTGTAAGTTATGCAAGGAGTACATACTAAACGCAAGGAGTGCGTGTGTGGGGGAGTCTTTCGACTCGAAGCTCAGAAGAGATAACATGGAACTTTTGTATGCAGAGTGTGCATATTAAGTGCAAGGAGTGCGTAGGCGAAGTCTTTGACTTGGAGAAATAACTCAGGTTTTTCTCACAAGAAAGTGAAGAGGTCGGTTGCAAGGAATGCACAGGACCAGGAATTGACTAAGTGTCGAAGAAATATTTCAGAAGAATAATTTGTGAAGGTTGGGCAAGGTGAAGGGTGAAGATCTATCCAAGAGAAGTTGAATTATTTCAAACCGTTGGATTTAGGAAAAGTGCACGAGCTTTAAACTCTGTGTATACATAGGAGGAGAGATCGTCGAAGAACCGAAGGAGATCTGGACCGTCTAATCCAGAAAGATACGTGGCGATAGATTATGAACTCCGGAGAAATCACTTCGAGATTGTCAGATTGAGACTTGAAACTCCTGAAGCCTAGAGAGCCGGAGGGCCGAAATAAACGTCGATCGTTGGATAGTCCGAAGTAAATTATAGTTGTCCTATTTAGGAGGACACACAGAAAGAATCCGTGCATTTCGGAGGAAAGCAAAGGTTGAAAGTCGAAAATCCTGAAGTCCGAACCACGAAATAAATCACAGCTGTTGATTTAGAAGGGTTAAATCTGATCTGTATATTTGGAAAGGACAGATCTGAGCCGTCCATTCAGAAGCACCGTCGAGATTGTGAGATCGATGGTTACAAAGGATTGTAGGGATGGAAAGTTCTCATAATTTAAAAACTTGAGAGTGGGTCGCAATAGAAACCGTGGTATTGAAAATTGGACGTGTGGCGTTTGGTGGTGAATTGCAGGGAGAAAAGTGGATTGATCCCAAACCACTTTTGACTGCGCCCGCAATTGTGTGTGGACATACCTGAGGTCATATGCGGGAAGGAGCTAACGGAGGAGGAGATAACACCTGAACACTAATCGCTCGGTATTGCGAAGGGAGAGATCGCGAGTGTCATAGAACTTGCACCAAAAGACTGAAGAGTCCTGTGGTTATTTACAAGCGAGACCATTAAGGTTTCAGAGAGCTAATTCGGCTCTGAGAATTGAAGATCCTTGACCGGTAGGTCTTGCAGCCCAAAGAGAAGGGGGGTTGGCAACATTTCCCAATCACAAATTTTCAACCAATTTCATCATAGGAAGACGAGATAGGGACTCAAAAAAAAATTCCATAACCACTCCACTTGATAACAAATCTTTGGCGACCAAAAAGATGCTCGACGGGAGCAAGAATAGTTGGGGATTTTTAAAATCAGGCTCTGTCACAACAAATACAAAGAGGTAATCAAGAGTGTGCTTAGTCATCAATAGCACAGAGAACTGGAGGTCCTCAAAGGCATATCAACCACAAGCAAAGACTCTTCGATAGAAGCATAGTAGAAAACCACAGAGTTCCTTATAACTCTCAGTCTGGGCAATGGCACAACAATTAGCCACAGAGGAAAAAATGATGGGTAGGGTAGAAAAACCAATGCACATAGTGCACTCACATTTGTAGAGGGGCGATGAATGTCCACTGGACAATGACAGTGACCCAAAACACATAGAGGTATAACCTTTGTTTATTTCTTAAGAGTCGAATCATTTGACAATAATGCCAGTGAAGATGCATAACCTGAGGCATAACTTATATCAGCCAACAACCATAAAGCATATATATCGACGTTATGGCCACCCTAAGATCGATTATTGAAATATTTTGGTGCTAATACACTGAGCCCATGACCATGACTCTGGTTCGATAAATACACAACAACCAAATGACGGTCTCAACATGTTTGGATAGGGATACACTCATAATTGTGAGGAAGTAACAGGCGATAATACATAGAGAGAAACCCTCCACCATTCAATTACAATGTTAATACCCATATTCATTTAAAAATCCACATAGACCCACCACGAATTTAACCAACAGAGTGACCAACGAATGCACAACTCAACCAAAAACCAATTCTTTTACTTGCAATCCGAACAATTACACAGTCATTCCAGAGAGAAAAACCACGCATTTACACAGTTGCAATTCTTAAGAAAACTAAAACCCAAGCATTACCGAGCCATTGTTTGTTCATACACAGAGCATAATTCATGGATGGGGTGAAAAAGAACCATACCTGTAACCGAGAGCTTAAAAGGGCGAGCTGGCCAAACGTTTTCTTCCCAAGCCTGAAATGCGAAGCTTAACCACCAACAGACCAAAATGAAATAAAGAACCAGACTTGGGTGATGAACGGATGGGGGGAGTATGGAGTGACGTGCATTTACTGCACATCGCTTCCATCTCCTATCCTATTCAATTATGAAGTACAAGACATCTAACAATCACCAATGCATTAACCTTGTAATCAATTCCCAAACCATTGAAGACTGCGACGATTATTCCTTTCCCAATGCGCCACCCAAAACATTCACGTTAACCTTTGCCAATTTTTCATGCCATACCATATGCCTTGCAATATTATATGCGCCCAAAAATAACTCAAATGAAAATCGCATAGCCACTAACCAACCCTATAATAGTTAGGACTAACACTAACATGTTTTACATTTTTATTTGCACATAACTTTTAACATAGCTTAAACATTGACCCTTTCCTTTTAGGATTGTTCCCATAAGTTTCTTCTCTTTGTTTTGGTATGCCATTACTAACATATTTCTTGTGTATGTGTAGCCAGGTAATAAATCATGGTGACATGATTAAACATAGCAACTGCAAATATATGCCAATCATAACATAAAACTAATGCTTTTAATTTCAGAACATCCCATAGAATGCATCACCCACCTGTCACTATGTCAAAATGAAACCAAGACTACATCGTCAACCATATAGGACCCTGTAAGCAACATCGAAACAACAACAAAAAATGTGTGATATCACTATCTTCGAGCCTCCAGTCTACAAGGGGGTCCCACCTATTAGTATTATATTATTAGCATAATTTAAATAATAGGGCTTTAGCAATACTTTACGGGCGAAATTCCTCGTTGCGATTTTAATTGTCGACATGCATGAGATGCAATATGATCAACTTGTTGGGCATGTTGGTTATGTGGAGGTGGAGGAGGCAATGGTAATGAAACCGTAGGCCAACCATGATGATGGAATGCATATTGGTTGACAATGCCTTGCCAACCATCATTAACAGGGACTTCTGGCTGGAGTGAGACATGTGGTGGAACATGAACGCCTGAGAGATTATGATGAGGTGGGAAAGGGGGTCTTTGTGATCTCGGATGTGGTTGGAATACCCCTTGACCCACCAGGTTGAAAAACCCAACTTGAAATAGTTTATTTAACTCTTGTGGGTCAGTGTCGAAGTGAATGGAAAATTTGGGCCTCCTATTACTCCTTTGCCATAAATTATTTTCGCCCCTGCCTCTGTCGTTGCTACCTCTGCCGAAGAAACTCACTGTCTACAAGCAAACTTAGATCAGAATATAGAATAAGAAAGACTAATTGACCATCAATTAACTTTGTCTAAAGATAAACTCAAAACATTGGCTCTCATTATTTAACACACAAGCATGCATGCCATTAATCCATTTATTTGTATACAATAATCATAGTCATTTTGCCAATTAAAATATTCAATTGTCATTATCTAGAACAGGGATATTCAATGAAATTATGGGATGCGATTTGGATTTATAACGAATGTAAAGTGTTATTTATGAAAAGGAATAAACGATTATTGTTCTAAATAAAACTCATTCTTGATCAAGACATTTAAATCATCACGCCATCTTCATACCCAACTGCAATTCTCGTTAATAATGCTCATTGTTCTAATTCAAAACTTCTTTTTCCAATTACACAATTTCTGTAAAATCATATTTCTTTTGGAACAAAACATGGAAAAAAGAAATGATTTTGGGAAAAAATGAGGGTTGTATAATTTACGTAAAATGAAATTATGGAGAGTAGTGATAATGATCAATGTTATTTCCACATACAAACATCATCCATTAATCATCAACCTTAAAATAAAACTTTGTATTTGTCCTTTGTGCTCTTGAGGGTTAAGTTCACTAAAATATATCAACAACAATCTGAGAGCTCTTCTTATATTTTCCTGTAGAGAGAATCACATTCAAACTTTTGAATTTTAACCATTTGAACTCTATTTTCCATAATAACATAATGAATCCATTATGGGCGAGAGAATTATTCCATTTTATGTTGATAAATATATTTCCAACAACAAAACTGTGTTTTTAAAGAGTAGCTTCCCTTTGAAAGTGTTTGAAAAAACAAGACTTTAAGCCAATATGTCAACCAAATACCAGCATAAGATACGAAGTTGACTTCACACATAGGTTTATCCCTTCTGACCAACACTTCCAACATGCAATTTGAAATGATGATTAGACCGCAGAGATTAAAGGTAGGGTTCAAGTTTCTCAAAAAAATTCCTTGAATTCCAAGCAGGTCGAGATAGGAGTGCAGGTCGAAACCCTAGGTTTCGAGTTTCTTCAAAGTCATAGCACTGTAACATAAAATCTGTTGGTGGACTTGACCAATAAAAGAGCGAAATATGTGTGAGCAAGAAATAAAAATATAACCATATGCCCCACCAACAAACCTAACTGGTATTATAGTGAGCCTCTTAAAAAATAAATCACATTTCTTCCAGAACATGTACAAGGACAGTCAAAATGATAAGGCTAGGAGAGCACTGCAACTTTCTATTTGATTTTGTCTTAAGAACGTAATCTACAATCATAACAAAGAATCCATGGTGCCTAACAACATGCCATATCAATGAAAACCAACAAGAAACAGACAGTAGCAGACTAATTCCAACAAGAAACAATGCAAAAGGTGGTATCCTCAGGAGGGAAAACCAATGGGAGTGCATTAACTCTCACATTGTCTCAACATTCATCAAAATTCACGAACTTTTGTTTACAATGAACCAACACTTACCGAGTGGAAAGCAGTTACTTGCCAACTCAAATTCCAAATCGAGCCTTGGTACTATGTGTCGAGCCCTTAACCATATCAAAATAATATACCACATTTATAACTATTGCGAATTGTTACTGTTTATGTATCCTCTATATCAACTTACCAACCAAAGATGTGGAGCATATATGAATTAAACTCTAAGTCGGGTTCATTCACACTTTGCATGTGACAACCTTATATGATATCATATGTGATATATGTGCATGGAATAACTTGACCACCCCTTTTTTTTAAAACTAAATGCCACAATCCATGTTAATACATATAGTAAAACCTTATAATCATAAGTGTCATAACTAGGGGCGATAGGTGCGGGGCGAGTCATCTTTGATTCCAATGGACAAAAGATCTTGGATTACTCTTGGGGGCTTGGGAAGACAACAAATAATAGAGAAGAAATCCTTGAAGTCTACATGGGACTTCAAATTGCAAATTCGAGAAACCTCCACGAACTCACCGTTCTTGGAGAATCATAACTAATTATAAAGGACCTTCTTGGGTTTTAAAAATCAGATTATCAAATCCCTAACGATCTTCAATCTCGGATAAATTATTTGAAATTCCATTTCTCCAATATCCATTTCTTCCTTATTCTACGTTCCCAAAACCAGGTTGCCGACAACTTAGCTAAATTAGAAAAGAACTTCGAACATAGTCAACTTTACATAAATCAGAATGAAACTCATGCGTGGATCCCTTAAGAACCTATATCCTTGGCTTTCCCCTCTCTTTAGTTTGGAACTATTCCTCTTTTACAACCCAGTTTCTCCCCCCTCCGTTTTTCCTCTCCCCTTCCTTCTTTCTTTGCTTCCCCTCTCGACTTACCTTCCCTTCTCCACCGGGCCCCATCTCCCCCCTTTCCCGACACTCGGACTACCTCATTGTCCCTCATTCATGTCCTCTTGAGAGTCCCTTTTGCCTTTTCTTTAGTATCCACCCCTTTCAGTTCTCCCCTCGCGCTTGTTAGCTCTGCAGGCTCCCCGTACTCCTTGACGCTATCTCCCTCAGCCATGGCGTCACTGTCCATTATCTCCTATACGAATTATCTTTCTGGTTCGTGGGTTATTCATTTCTTCTATCCTTCCAAGTGGGTGATTTCAACCTCCGTTTCTTCTCTGCGGCTAATGCCCCATCCCATCCAAGAAGCTTATTCGCACCTCCGCAAAGAATTCTATGCTTTTGCGCCCCTGTTTACTCCCTTCATCATGTGGCGGAGCACAAGAGCCCCCTATTTTTGTCCTTCTTGTGCATTGGAGGAGCTCCGATATCAAATCTGAAATATGCATTGGGTTTCCAGAAGCGCAGAGGAAAGAACGAACAGACGATTAAGAGAGCTTCAAAGGGAAAATCAGGAACTCCGACGCCAAACTATCAATCTACAAAACCAACTTCATCTTTAGGAACAACGACACAACCAAGAGCTTGCAATAGCTCTGCATGAGGTCATTAGGAACACTAGGAACACTAGGAACATTAGAATTCTCAGTCAGCATTTGGGGAACCCCCTTGGTTTCCCTCAGCATCCGACAAATTCAAATGAATTAATCAACTCAAGGTTTCCCTCGAATTTTCACTCTGAAGAAGGAATTGAGCAGAACTAGGCTCCTCCTGAACTAGCTTTGGCTCCAACGAGACACAACTCAGGCGAAGGAATTCCTCCATCCAAAGCCAATCAAGCAAGTCCCTAGGAAGCAACAAAACCTTCATATAATCTCTAGCCAGTTTCCTTTGATGACCTACACATTTTTGTTTATTTTGTCCTCGTATGTAGCCATTTTTACATGGAAGACTAATAGTTCATTTTGGACAATATCTAAGTCCTCCTTTAGAAAGCAACAAACAATTTTTATTTTGGACACAAATCAAAGAATCAATTTTCTGTCATTTTGTAAAGTGTTGTAGCACAAATTTTCCTTTTTAATATAATTCCTCAACCGTTTCTGTTAAAAAAAAGAATCATAACTCTGTTGCAAAAGGCCTTTCACTTTTTCCTTTAAATCACGATGACGACATATTTAATGAGGATAAGGAGTCTCATAAATTGCTGACGAAGAAACATTCATGCATATGAGAAGAATGAAATACCACGTTGAATTTTAATCTAACCAATTATTTGCAGGTCACATTTCTTTTTCAAAAAAACAAGGAGTGAAATCAACTTAATGATGTTCTCTAAGGGGTCCCACCTATTAGCTAGATATATAGTAATAGAGATAGTATAATGCATTGCAATATTTTGCAGGTAAGATTCCTATTGCGCAAATTTTTGCATCAACAGAACGTTGATATTTCAAAAATTGCTTTTTGCACTCATGATAGTCATTACGAGTTTTTGGTGATACCCTTTAGTCTTTGCATTGCACCTTCAACTTTTAGAGCCTCATGAACCACATATTTAAACCCCTTCTATGTCGTTTTGTTTTGGTCTTCTTTGATGACATCTTATTCTATAACAAAACTTAGGCAACACATGCGGCACATGTAGATCTGGTCTTACATCTTCTCTGTAATCACCAATTGTTCCTCAAGTGTTTTAAATGTGATTTTGGTGCTTTAGAAATTGAATGTTTGGGGCACATTATTAGTGGGGGAGAGTATGCATGTCAATCCTAAGTAAATCAGGGCAATGAAATATTGGCCTCATCCCAAAACCCTCAAATTTTTTCATGGCTTCCTTGGCCTCACAAGTTAGTGATAGGTTACTACTAAAAAAATGTCCAAAATTTTGGTAAAATCGTCACTCTTCTCACCACCCTACTAAAAACGAATGCCTTTAGTTGGAATGAGAAGGTTGAATATGATTTTTAGGATTTAAAAGATGTTATGTGTACCATTACCATACCACTACAAGGAGAACACCTTCTAGTGGAGGTTTTTAGTGTTAGAAAATTTGGCAAAATTTTCAAAAAAGCCTCTGCTACAACCTCCTCTATTGACTGCATAGGTTTTAGCGGATGTTCCATATAACTGAAAAAATTTGGGCAGGTGGAGGTTGTAGCGGAGGTTTTTTTTAGTGCACTTATTGTTAAATTGCATCGGTGTGCTTTTAACCAACCCACCCTTGTGGTTAATATAACACAAAACACATCAGTTCGTGTATAATTACTACGCACCGGTTTCACCTTTTTCATTGTACGCAAAGCACCGATGCTCTTATAATTTCTATGCACTGTTTCTGTATTGTTTGTGTATGAAGCATCAATGCTTTTTTGTTTTTGTACGCCACAATGTGTTTAAGTTATAGTGTGTCCTGGTTTGTTTAAGTTATCCTAAGCTCCGGTGTGTTTAATATGGCATGTGCCCCGGTGCTTGTATAATTAATACATACCAATGTGTGTGTTACCATGTGTATCAAAGGGTAGTGAAATTTTGAATATTCGAGGTGAGATGTCGAAATCATTCGATGTGTATATTAGACTAACAACACCGGTGGGTACATTATATTTAGAGCCTCGATGTGTATAATAAAATTAATGCTCTGATGTGTATATTATACTAACAACACGAGTGCATACATTATATTTAGAGCCTCAACCCGTATAATACAATTAACACACCGGTGCGTACATTATATTTAGTGCCCTAGTGTATATTTTAAACATGAGCACCACAAAATTTTAAAATGATAAATATTACTATACGTTATGTCATTTATGGAACAATGTTTTTTCTCAATAGTTCGCACCGGTGCGTTATTATGATTAATATGCATCGATGTGTATGACTCCTCAAAACACAATGCTTTCTATATTATGGCACACACCATCTAATGTGTTCATAAGAATACAATGCAATGATATGTATATATTTTAATTAATTGTTTTTTTACAAATTTTTGCTTAATCATTTCAAAATCAAATATTTTATAAAATAATATTATTTTATATTTTTGTTATTGCATTTTGATATAACAATTGCATTAATGTGTTATCCAATGAATTACAACTATGTTATTTGTAACAATGTAAACTATCCACGTATTAATTATTCAATAACACAACATTTTATAATATTTGACAATGTAATAAAATAAGAAATTCATTTTATTATATATGAATAAGAGATCCATTGTCATACAAAAAGGGACAATGTAAAGGTCCGGAATAATCAAATTGTAACCAACATATAATTTTTACACTTATTGGTAACATGTCCTCATGCAACTGGGACAATATGTCGAGTACATTAAACAAAATCCTTGATTTTCAAAGATAGATATTCCAAAACATACAACTTGTGCTAACATTCATTTATATTGATTGTCATTCAACAGTTGAATTGTTTTCATCGCTCGAATTGCGTACATGCCTCATTTCTTCATCATTTGTAGGTGACATTGTACTTTGGTTATTTAACCTAATGTTTTCTTGATCGACTTGTTTTTTATGTTCTGCCTCCTCATCTTCCATCTAGAAACAAACACACACACACACACACATATTCTTTCGAACCCATGCTCCATGTCTTCTCTCAAAATCTCCTATGTTGGTTGCATTCCATACTTTGTTTCCTGCATGTTTAATACGCCGTGACAAAACAAAGTGGATATAATCAATATAAAGGTTTCATGTTGTTTCATTAATTATAAAACAAGGGAAGTTAAACAACATGGCTACTTACAAATTGTTCAATTAAAATTTCATACTTCAACATATACTCACAACCCATACTTAACCTAATGTTCAACTATTCATGGGTTGGCTCCTCTTTGTATGTTAGCACCTATTAGAAGACATCCATTGACAAGTGTAAATTAATTATTTAAATATAAATATCACAAAGAACATGAAATCTTAAGGAAGGTTGAAAATGTAAATACTCATAAAGTTTGCGATCAACCCTTATATTCCTCGTCGTCCTGTCTTATGTGTTGAATAGGTTCATTTTTTTCTTTTCTTTTCTACAATAAAACATCTGAAAATTAGTATTTCACGCGATAATTAAATTTGATGTACATAAAAAGAATAAATAAATGATTACATACCTCTCATGCACATTGTAGTTGGGATGACTCATCTTGCAACACAATTATGTTAATCTCTTTTACCATCTTCTTCTACACTTTTTTGGACATCCCTACCAACATACATTGGTTTTCCCCTTTTTTGTCCTTCGGAATTTTCAAAATCTCCCTAAAAGAAAACTAGGAATCATAAGATATAAAAATTACATAATTTTTTACAAAATAAGATATTGGTGTGGATGGTAACTTGATTCGCACCAGGACATCAACCATATGTATACGTATCGGGGCGTCAACCATATGTATATGCACCGTTGCTTCAACCATATTTATATGCACCGATATATTATAACAATGTCATTGCGAAATTGAAAACGTTTTACAAATTTTTTTATTTAGTTGATGCTTTATGAATTAACAAAAGCACGACTTTCTAAGTATTGTTTATTACACACTGTTGACTCATGAACAAATTTCAGACATGGTGGTTTCCATATAAAAAATAATATTATTTCTATCTTAAACTCAACAATGCTCTTTGTAAGAAAATGTGCCGTGGTGTTTATCTATGTACAATGTGCATCGCTGATCACAAAAGTTTTTTTTTTTCAATATTATATATAATTTAAATTAAGCGGTGTTATTGACATGAAAATACACATTGATGTTCTTCCTATGTACATAACGCATCGTTAACCACGAAGGCGTTTAAAAAAACCGACAGAGACAAGACGGTTTGGGATCTAATGCAATGAGTGGTTTCATTGCAACTGATAGGAAATGCCCAATATATAAATAAACAAACCTTGTAAAAAATTTGCTTAGAAAAAAATCTCCGTGTGAAATATAGAAAGGGAAAGCAAAAAAAAAGTGAAAAAATTAGGGCTTCCAATACTAAAGGTAATTATGAAACCTTTTTTTGTTTTTGTTTGGGAATGCACTGAAAATTGTTTGAATCAAATAGGGGAAATATTAAGATGATTAATAGAATGAAATCATATACCTGAAATTTTTCCTTTGCAAATTTGTATGTGACCTACAATAATCCCTTTTGAATTTGGCTATTAAAAAAAAATCCACCCACTCCAAAGTCTTTGCTGATAAATCCCCATTGCACAAATCTCTCTTCTAAATTTTGCAAAAATATTAAAGAATGAATAGCGTTTTCATTTATAAACACAAAAATTTAAATTCCTGCTCATTTTTTGTTGTATATTTCGGCGCACTGATGATAAACAAGTGCGCTGTTATTTTTTTATAACTTATCTTTTGAGTGTGCTATACAATGAGCAGCGCACCAGTGCAATGTGTACGTATAATGCACTGACTTATTTTTCGTAATAAATTCAAGGCATTGATAGTAAGTGTGCGTTATTTTTCTAACTTGCTTCCACTTGTGTACTATATAGTTAGAAACGTACTAGTGCAGTGTGTAAGTAACAATGCACCAACGAATAGTTTAATTTTCAAAATGCAAATGCAAATATCCACATTTAAATTTTGCAGAGGTTTTTCTTTGCGGAGGCAATAATAGAGTTCAATCTTCTATGCTTCTCTCAATTAAACACACCGATGCATTTGTTTCATAAAAAATGCATCGATGTGTCTTTATATCATGAAGTGCACCGTTAATTTATAAAAAAATATTTGAAATTCTCTTTGAAGTTAGATTGTTGTATGCTTCCCAAGATGATGCTTTTGGCTCAAATGCAGGAAAAAATGAATTATAATATAAAATGGCCAATTCTTCAAATTCTAGCTCATTCCATATCATTGCAAGTCCTTCAAATTCTCTCTCGCCAATTGTAATGCGTCTAGATTTTATTTATAATTCATTTATCTCATTGAATTTATGTTATGTATGCAGGTGTAGTTGTATAATTGTTCATTGAATTTTGCAGGATCAAGATTCATGATCGAGTTTAGATTTGCAAGATATTCCAGTAGTCCCAAAATTTCGCAAGCTCTTATAAGGAGAAAGATACTGCAACTAGATGTTTGATGAAAATGGGCAGTTGATTTACCCTACCAATCATAACATGCCATCTTCCAGCAACCAGCCTGGGTCAACAATATTACACCGTGAATTGGATTTCTTTTATGTAGACACCCCGCAGAGCGTAAGAAAAAGATGATTAAGTAATTGTATTTTTGGATTTTCAATGGAACTAATTTAAATGTATTGCTTAATTCGACATTTGTTTTATAAAGTGGTTGGTTGCATGTTTATTATTGGGAAAACAATTTCCATGCTTCTAATAATTGTTTGGTATAATGTTTGAACATATTAAATGCATTGTGTTACTAATATTATCGATGTAATGTTCAATATTTTTACAATCAAGATTTTGATGACGAGCGACATGTCCACCATCTACCATTGCACCCCACTACGATGTCAAGTTGCAAGGTTGCTGCTAAATGAGCACAACTAAGAGAGGAAGCATATTGAGAATTGTTGAAACAACCACCTATTCAATTCTCTCTACGTCTTGAGTCACCAATTCAAATCCTCTACAATAACACTAGTTCTTCACATGTTGGGAATGAAGGCAATGATATAGATCTTGGTATGGATGATTTCTTGCAGGATACCCAAGCCATGGAGGGAATGTTGTTACATGCTTTCCAACAAATGAACTAGGGGATGACACTGATGTCGTAGATACCTTCTTTGAAATCCTGAAATTTGCTTCCACCATCCCTCTCTTGGGTCGAGTACAGGGGTCAAGGTCTACCCAACTAGTGACAACAATGTTACTGTACAACTTGAAATCAATGTATGGTATGTTAGATGCATATTTCTCGACACTTTTGAGGTAACTAACCATTAAGTCCCCTAATTTTTTAAGGAATATTGTCACACATTGAAGGAAGAAAATGGTTGATTTTATTTGTGCTTAATGGCAGTGTACATTTCCATTTCCCACTAATCGTAGGTTACTCGAATATAAGGTAATTCCTAGTGATAATGTCTTGC
This sequence comes from Picea engelmannii, assembly GCA_009831015.1. Taxonomy (NCBI): domain Eukaryota; kingdom Viridiplantae; phylum Streptophyta; class Pinopsida; order Pinales; family Pinaceae; genus Picea; species Picea engelmannii. The sequence continues at coordinate 272,585 of ML804300.1, read as the reverse complement.
CCGATAACTGCGCAAAGGCAAAACAAATGATGAAAAGGTTTGGTGTTGAGTACATATCATACCACATATGTCTGAATGATTGTATTCTATACATAAATGAATATGCGAACAAAGAGATATGTCCAAAATGTGGGCATGACAGGTACCATAAAAAAAGGGTAAGGCACATGGTCCTCCTCACATGCATATAATTCCAAGGATTCAAAGGCTCTTTCGTTGAAAATAATTAGCCATGTTGTAGGGGTGGCATGACTAACATAGAAGTGAGCAAGGAGTTATGTGAATCCCAACAAATTCAATAGCTATGAATCATGTAGAGGATACATGACCCGATAAATTCAAGGATGAAGTATAGAGCTTATGATTGATCATAGCTACGGATGGAGTTAACTTGTATTCCCTCTAAAACACCAACTATGATGTTTGACCAGTGGTAGTGATCAATAATGATACCCCCCCATGGTTGTCTCTGAAGAATGAACATCTTATGTTGGCTCTTATAGTCCCGGGTAGAAGATAAACGAAGAGAATGGATGCCTACCTCCAACTACTAATTGATGAATTTAAGAAATTATGGGAAGGGATACATGTATATGATGTATCAAGACCCATCCCAATGCATAGGTCTTTTATGTTGTATTACATATGTGCATACACTACGCATGATTATCTAGGACCAGGAATTTTCTCTAGTAAGCATGTTGATTGATTTGTTTACATCTATAATGTTATTTGGCATATTTCATTTGGTGCAACTATATTTTTGACACTAACATGCTCTGTATACGATAACATCACAGGTCTCTTAAGAAAAGAGTATCATGGATGTAAATGTTGTGGACTTTCTATAAAGGTTAAGTGGTCCAACCACCTACAAAAACCGATGTATGATTGTTCGAGGGTATTCCTCCCAGAAGACCACCCTTATAGAAGAGTTGCATCTGCTTTCAATGGTAAACCAGAGAGGACCCATAGACCTGAAATAATGACACCGAAAAATTAGATTAGGGTATATGACATAGAGAAGGAGAAGGAAATGATAGAATTGTTTGATTCAAATGGAAAACCAATGTTCGATGATCTTGCATTTTTTGACACCTATGTTGAGAAAATGTCCATTGGGACGAAAAGGAAATATTTATTTTATGAGCTTCCATATTGGTAGCATCTTAAGATTGGCCACTCACTAGATCCCATGCATATATTAAAAAATGGTTCATCTTCTTTATGGAGGCACATATCATCGAATAAAAGTGACACATTGGTTGTTAGGAGAGATATTATTACTTCCAATACTAAAAAGAGACATTGGCCAAGAAAAGAAACTAGAGGAGAGGTTGGTCCTTCTTGGTCTTTTAAAGAAGGTAATGTCTTGTGGATTTTGAAGAAATATGATCTTTCTATGGTGAAGGATGTTATATTGGGTGTGAAGGCACCTTCTTTATATGGGTCGACTCTATGACTTTGCTTCACTATAGAAGGGAATTTGTTAGGGTTGAAATCACATGACCATCTGAACCTTCTAAGGGTATGTATGTTGAATACATATTCTTCATATATACCGTCGATAAAAATATGCTATGCACTCACAATTTTATGGAAATAAATGATGTGCGAGTCTGTTTTGTAGTGTCATTATCCTTTGCTTGTGCATGGTTGTGTGAACCATGAATTCTCCCCAGGAGCTACGATGTGCTATATAGAAATTATCTTGATTTGTACGTTGGATCACATCAAAGGAGATTCATATGGTTAACATTCCATGGTGGCGTTGAGAGATAGCTGAGATTGTTTGTATGTTTGAGAAGGAACTACCCACGAGTTTTATGGACTTGCAAGTTGATCCAGATTTATGAGTGAAACGAAGTGAATAACAGACTGAATACAAAAACATAGAGATATGGAGAACAACAACAAATATCTAGAGAACAATAACTTTTATTGAATAAATAAAATAGGATGAAACTGTAAAACTGCAGAACTGAAAACAACTTGCTTGAATGGTGGTAGCTATCTATGAGAAGAGATGTGGCTGCTACCCGCATCCGTCTGAGAAAAATGATTACAATGAGGCTTCATAGGCCCTTTTAACATTACTCATGAATGCCAAAATCGTAGACATCCAAAAATCTAACCCTAGGAGATGAAACACCAAAAGTTATGTGGGCCCCGATGGGTAAGTTGGTACCTCAACTTCCCGGGGTCGTAATGTTTGTATATGACCTCCATTTTAGGCGCGTGATAGCTCGTTGGAAAGGTATTTTCGATAACTACACATTATACCATCAAACTCTGACTCCATCTATAGTTTGACTGTGGCAAGCCAAAAAAACATTGTTTAGGGCCCCAAAACAGCCCTGAAATTACATAAAGATGTACTGACATGAAAACATTCAAAACAAGCCAGTTGGATTAGGTGGGAGGCCACCGATATCCACCTAGAAGCTGTGTAGGGCTTCATACAACCTCAAAAGTGTAGAACCCACAATTACAAAGAATTATAGAAGAACATGATGAACTAAAAAACTGTCAAGAGGAGCCAGTTGGAATAGGTGGGTGGCCACCAATATCCACCTCAATCACAAGTCCATCTTCTAATTCAAATACTTTATGAGGTTGGATTATTTGGGGTGCTCTCATGTCATTGGATGTTCTTCTTAGAGAGGTACATGAAAAAAGTGAAGGGGTTTGTTTGACAAAGGGCAAAAAGAGAGAGCTCTATGGCATAGGAGTACATAGTATACAAGTCGTTCTATTATGCCAGTGAGTACATCAAGCGAATTGACAACATAGCAAGGGAAATGATTTGGGATTACAATCAAGATGATGACAAAAGGGAAGGGGAGATACTCCAAACAAGCGGAAAAAAGTGCTTGATAAAGAGTGACTCACTTATATTTTGTCAATTTAGTATAGATGATTTTTTTACATTGAAGTAGATAATATATATTTGATCTCACGCTATTCATTTTGAATTCTTGTATACATCAATGAATTTAGAAATTGATGCCATCAATAAATTCGATCTTTGAGTTGATAATATGTATTTGATCTCATGCTATTCGTTTTGAATTTTTGTATACATCAACGAATTTAGAAATTGATGTCATCAATTAATTCGTTCTTTACAACACGAAGGAAACGTGGCCATGGGTTGCGTTGTATGAAGAGAAAAAAATTAAATGGATCATAACAGGAAAGCATTCAGACGATTGAATGGTAGAAGCATGCCTTATCATGGTCATTTAAAAGAAAATATGCCGAAAATATGTCCCAACAGTTGGGTTGCTAACGAGATACATGAGAAATATGTGGTGTATGGTTGTATGCCACATGGAGAAGATATCGATGCACTAAACATAGGAATTAGGTGCAACAACCCTCTAATAACCTCTCTAACTACCACACTTAATTTCTAATATTGCATGTTTGAATGTAACATGTATTATGTTTTTATTAATGCTCAGGTTATTAGATATATGACACAGTCCTTTGTTCTCATTTTTACAGGCGCATTTGTTCCCATCTATGTGGGCATATGGACATCATTTTCACATTGAGTATGCCAATGATGGACACATCACACAAGATTGTGGAGTGGAGATCGAGTTAGACCAATCTAGTCGTGCTAGCCACTGTGATCAAAACCTAATAGAGGGGAAGTTAGGTTACATTGGAAAGATACAAGAGAACATGCAAGTGGACTTCTCATCATTTCAATGTTTTTTTTTGTTGCAAGTGGTGGGATACCTTCGACCAAATAAATGTAAAGAAAGATCATGACAGTGGGCTAATATGTATTGACTCTAAAAAAATGTGGGTTGAAACTAATGAGACTTATGTTTTCCCAGAACATTGCAACCAAGTGTTTTTTACCCAGATGCGTTGGATGGGGATTGGTGGTTAGTACTGAGACATGATCCAATTTCTAAACATATTTTTGAGAACAACAATGTTACAATTCCAAGCGAGGAAGATAATCAGGGTGATGGCAACAAACATTGATTTGTATATGCTTTGTTTTGACATTTATATTGTGGATGTGTCATTTTATAATGGGTATTTATAATGACCAATTTTTTTTCTTCATTTTATAATTATGTTGGATATGAAAAGTTAACAACCATTTACAACCACCATATTGAAAATACATTAAATATTACAGGTATAAGATGTGGCTTTGACATATTTTAATTGTCATATTTATTATTTATTATAACAAATTTATGTTGTATTGTATTAACATATGTTTATGTTAACCTTTGAATTACTAAACATTAATTGAGATATCACAAAGTTGGTGATGTATGGAAGTAAAGGTTTTTTTTTTTAAATTATTTATTTAAAAAAAATGAAGATATTAAAAAATCAAACCTCAAATTTTTTATTGTTTGAAAAAATCAAAATTTAAATAAATACTTACTTTGATGGGAATTCTAAGGACAATTCCAACAAAATAGCTTCATGCAACATCTATGAGTTCTAGAATCACACTTGTGGTGTTAGCATTACCAACTTTGATGACATTCCCAACCTTAACTAGTGCAACTATCATGGCCTTCACCTATTCCACTCCATCCTTTAATTTTATAATCATATAAACTTATATTAATCATTCTTTTTACATTCTCCTTGAAATAAGTGTCAATATGGGAAGGACCTGAAAATTCTAAAAGAGTCTTTTTGTAGAGCCTAGTCAAAATCAAGGAAAATTTTAATGATCCATATTTATCTAAAAGTATAGAAACATTTGTCAATTTTACTAATTTTTAGAATACTAATTACAAAATGTTTGGTGATATTCTTTTTTAACAGAAGATTCATAAAGTTAGTATTGAAGTAAAAAATTGTGAACCACTTCATTGAAAGTGTATAGATCAAAATGTATTATTATTCTTTATATTTAGTATTTTAAATTTGATTGAATAAATTTCATATATTATAATAGTTGAATAATATAAATTAATAAAATCTTTGGAAAAATTAAACATTAATAAAATATAATATTTGTGATTTTAGTAAGCAATTATATTGTAACTTTGTCTTGTAATATTTGAATAAAAATTAAAATAAAATAAAATATTATTACATCATCATTATTATTATTAGTGAATAATTATATTATAATGTTATTATTATAATATATGAAAAATACATAATTATTTGAATCACAATCATTTCACTCATCATATTTAAGTATTTTTGTTTCCAAAAACGTTTAATCAACATATTGTATCTTGTTGGACAATAAACAATTCACCTTGAAGAAGAGTTAAACATTATATGACATTAATAATTATAACTTTTTGCAATCACAATCCAAATTAAACAATTTCATAAAAGTAAAGTTAAACATTATATGGCAACTGTAAATTTAAATGAGTGATACATCTCGAATTTCACTTAAAAACAAAGAAATAATTAACAATGTTAATCATCGACATACTCATAATACATTTTATAAATCAAAGAACAACTACTACAATATTATATGAAAAACATAATATACATGAGCGATATACATATGAATATACATGTAAAACATACATCTCAACAAAAATTTCAATAAACATGTCATATATACATCTCAAGCCAGATATAAAAAAATCAATATACATGTCAATCAGTACCACTACTAGCTAGGTCCACAACTAGAGCCAAATGCATTAGTGTCTTTACTACCAGAGGTAGAGGGTCCATCAATAATAACGTCAGAAAGAAATGTCAACACAAGTACATTATCAAATGTCTCTCTATCAAGATCATCAACTTGTACAACCGTACCCGATGTGAACATAGTGTCCAAAGCATCAAAAGCTCGTGACACATGTGGACGATGAGGAGGAGGAGGACATGTGTGGATGAGAAGGACAAGGATTAGTGGATGGTGACACAAGTGGACGAGGAGGAGGAGGATCAGTGGATGGTGACACATGTGGAGAAGAAGTTGGAGGATAGGTGGATGGTGAAGAATAACCATGTGAAAGAGAAGCATGAGGAGGAGGAGGACCAAGTGGTGGAGTAGAGGATGTCGGTGGGTATGTAGATGAGTCACATAGAGTAGGATAATGAGTAGGACCCCTCAACCTCTCGATGAGGTTGATGACACCGAAAATATGACGCATCATGAACGTCATTCCACGAGGAAGACTCCTCCATATCGTAGAGAGATATGGTACTTGTAATATGTCTCTAATGGGTGCGGGTACCACTCTGTGACTAATCATGACACCACATAGGTGATCTACCACCTCTATTCTGACTCTCTGATCTAGCTTGTGTGGCACGTGGGCTCTCTGTACTATAGGTTGGTCCTTTGCCTCCATCTCCTCATCATGTTGTGGAATCTCATCCCCAACATATGTGCCAATATATGCAAAACAATAGATACTAACAATAAGATAATTGAAACGAAATGTTACAATAAATTATATGTGCATAAAATAAGACATAAAACAATGCAAGTACATTTGTCAAAACATAAGGATAATATTACCTCTCTCATCTAGTGGCTCAACTGCTCTAAATATAATGTTTTTACATTCTCTCCAATCCATCCCTGCATACGGGTACTGTACAATATCGAGGACATGATCATCCTCTCTAGCCAAAAAATCACATATATCCCTACTAACTGGAGGAGAGGGAAAGTCGACCCGACTCCTCTTGGGAAACAATTGCCACCACATGTGCATACGCGCATCAAAGCATAGACCTAGTAGGAAAACATGGTACTACTGGTTGAGTGACATGAACCCTCTCAAAAAACAATGTAAATAACTCTGATGCGAATGGGAAGAATCTCATCCCATTTAAAATGGCGTGACAGTGATCCAATGCAAAACAAATTTGTCTCAAAAAAATCTCCGACCACCTAATCAATCAGGGCCTCTTCACTAAACTATCTACATAATGCAAACAAGAGCAACTAATCATTCTCAATCATATCTAATGTGTGGCAATGCCAAGATAATAAGACATAGGCACATAACCTACTCTCTATCAAATGAACGTATCCGCAACTGACCACCACGAACTTGGAATTTTGAAGAGGAATGAATGTACGGATGAACATATTTATGCACATATGCCAACTAGGTATCTCCTACAACACCAGTCGGTAGATTAGGGAACTAGGGAAAAGCCTCCCCCCTCCTAGAAAACCCAGTGACAAAATAAACATCCTCTTGTGTGGGATGATACCATAGATCATGATCGATCCTAAACGCCTGTCGACTGTGATCCAAACGACAAATCAATTACTATAACAATGAAGAGTTCCCCTGAGGGATGTACCCTCTTCATAAAACTTGAGGAGGCCAACATCCATCAAAAGGGCACATGTCTGCAGTGAAATAAGGCAAGGGAACAACTCCCTCTCCCTCTCCCTCGCCTCCCACTCACGTAGAAATGTATACGTTTTGACGCGCCATTGTTGTTGATGCTCCTGCTCTCGTTGTTGTTGTCTCTGATTCACATACAAATATTGTTAGGCACGCACGCGTGCGCGCGCACACACACACACAGATAAATAAATTGAAATTATAAAATACACATATATACAAATAACTTGTATTTAAAAAAAATTAAAATTAATTTGTGTTTGCAAAAAAATATAGAAAAGTAACTGGTGCACCTAAGACAGAACATATGCTCCGCCAACAATGCTTCATTTTAGACAACAACATCATCATGCGATGTTGTTACTAACACACACCGATGCACCATATTTATTGTCACACCACCACGTATTTTATTGATGCATCCCATAAGACACACCACACCATTAAATTGTGAAATAATCGGCCTGATGCCGTGCTCTTTACAACACCATTGTGTTTGATGTACCTAAAGTCACCGTTAGGTTAAATTGTTTTATAACAACTTAAGCAGTGTGATATGTTAATATGAACATACTGGTGCAACCGTGATATTGTAGCACCAACATTACGTTCTGTGGTACGTTGGGTTGTATAGAGCATCGATAACGAGGTATCCAATGAAACACCCCGACATGCCAAATCATTCAATATTTTCTTCGTGTAGTTCTTTTAACTACACTGACTTAATTCATTAAGAAAGACACACCATTGTGCTAAGATTTATGAGGCACAAAATTACTAGTGCACTATGTTACACTAAAATCATTGGTGCACTAGTTCTACCAGAGCACTGACATGTTGTTTAGCAGTGCATTCTCTTTAATAATGCACTAGAGATGGGGACTCACAAAAGACGCACCACTATGCTTATTTTTTAATACCTATCGTGGTGTGTACTATTAATGTTTACGCACCAGTGCTCCACGCTTATTGTCTCACCACCATGTATTTTAGCAGTGCGTCCAATATGACGCACTGCACTGATAGATTATAAAATAGTATGCTCAGTGTCGTACTCTTTACATCACCGATCCATTTTTTGGACCTATGGTCACCACTAGGTTAGATTGTTTTATCACAATAAGTTGTTAAGAACCAAAGACCTGAATATAAAATACACCAGAATAGATCCAAGAAGAATATATGAAAACCACACTTTACTATATCAAAACCCTTGAGGTAGGGAAGCACCATACAATGGATCCTATTATAGAAGGGATCCTCTCATATTCACTTGCCTCTTCGAGGGGGCATCCTCCTATCGAGCTACCGCTCCAAATACAATAATTCTCTTCATATCCCATTACATTGCTTGAACCCCTTTATATAGTGTTACTAACCACCTAAGAACATTCTAGAGGAGGAACCTTCTAGAAGTATAACCTTCTAGTAAGTCCTCTTACATTTATTATATCTAACTACCATAGTGGGCCTTATTTAATACTATAGTGGACCTAGTCCACCTTACATTGAATGGCCTCCACTATTATCACCATGGGCCCTCTGCCCCCCCCCACTACCTCTCTAGCTACCTAACATAAGTGGTGTGATGTTTTACTACTAATGCACCGGTGCTACCATGATATTGGAGCACCGATGTTTTGTTCAACAATGTATTGTGAAGCATAGAGCACCAGTCATAAGGTGTCCAATGATATGCCCCACTATGCCAAGTCGGTCAATATTTGTCCCTATGCACTTTGATAAACTGAAAGCACTAATGCACTTGTTCTACCAGAACACCGACATGTTGTTTAGTGAGCATTATCTTTAATGATGCTCTAGAGACATGGCCTCATGAAATATGTACCGCTATGTTTATTTTTCAAAACCTATCGCAGTGCTTACTGTTATAGTTTATGCATTGGTGCTCTATGCTTATTGTCGCACTGCCACGTATTTTAGTGGTGCGTACAATAAGACACACCATGCTGATAGAGTATGAAATATTCTTCCTGATTTCGTGCTCTTTACAACACCGATGCATTTGTTGGACCTATGGGTGTCGCTAGGTTAAATTGTTTAATCGCAACGTAAGAGGTCCAATGTGTTAATACTAACACACCGGTGCTACCGTGATATTGGAGCACCGATGTTTTATTCAGCATTGCATTGTGAAGCATGGAGAACCAAACACAGGGCATCCAATGAGATGCCCCGCTATGCCAAGTCGATCAATATATGTCCCTGTGCAGTTCTGTAAACAACACCACTGCATTTGGTTAAAATGGTTGCATCACTATGTTAAATTTTATGGAATGTAAAGTTAACAGTGCACTCAATTAAATGGAATGTTTTGATGCAGCAAGAAACCAAGTCCAAAGGATGCACCACTTTGATTTTTAAATTTATCATGGTGTTCTTCCTTGAATGGCACCGATGTGTACATTTATATTAGATGCATTGGAGACAGTTCTTGTTGAAACACACGCTAACACTGAGAGGGATGGGGGTGAATCAGTGTTTGGAACTTTTGACTACTTTTCACACTTTCATAGATTAACTAAACAAGATATATGCAGTTCAATTAATTATTCATAAACATGTATAACACAAACTGTATGGAGTAGATAAACTATATTTCTTTTATTTATTTAACTTGATGAATACAAATAAAACCAATCCTTTAATATCGTCAACTTCAACTCAATATGAGAGATCCAACTTTCTGATACAAGACCCAACTTGTAGTTCTCATATCCAACTGAGAAATGAGGAATCCAACCCTCATAACAAGACCCAACTAGTTGATCTCAGATCCAACTGATATGTGAGGAATCCAACCCTCATAACAAGACCCAACTAGTTGATCTCAGATCCAACTGATATGTGAGGAATCCAACCATCATAACAAGACTCAACTTGTAAACAAGCACCAACCTGATAGAATGAACTTTCATTCAATCCATTATATATATATATCCACCAAGTCACACTTCTTACCTTGTATTCCTTTGCTTATATAGTCCTCCCAGGGGTGCCACTTTGAAACAATGTGTCATTTTGGAATAAAACATTGCACTCCTTCATTAATTAGCACAAATGATTAATTGATTTTCGTATACAAAATTAGACATTGATTTCGTATGAATATTCTAGAGTGTTGGAAATGAATTTTAAAATTCTACGACATGGGTTTTGTGCAGACCATGCCCAATTAGTCAACACAAGGGAGGTTTCCCCAGAACATGTGTCGGTGGTTGGTATAGGTGGTTCTTTGAAAGCAACTTGCCCAAATTTTCCTTTCGTCGTCGGATGCCAGATTGACTTCAGTACATTTTATCTTTTCATGAATGTCTAAATTGACCTCCACATATCTCCTTTGTTGGTTACTATTTAAAATCAACTTGTAAACATTTTACTTGATGGTTTTATATTAAAATCAGTTCCCTTTTCGCTGCTAGTCACTAAAGATTCGACTTGGTCTCACCCCTTTTTGCATTTTCCTTCCTTATTCGACCGACAAACATCTTTTAGCCGACTCAACTAGTAGAAATTTGACTTGAGTAATTTGATTTTAGTCGACCCAACTTGCTTTAGCCTCGACCTGACTTGATTTAAGTTTACTTTGACTTCCACCTTTGGGGCAATTTAGTTTACTTCTTTCTTGGACCAACTCAACTTAGAAGAAACCGACTTGAGTAATTCAACTTTGGTCGTCCCGACTTGATTTAGCCGATTTGTATTTCCTGACTCAATTTTATTTGATTTCGACCTTCGAGGTGATTTAATTCACTTCTACTTGGACCGACTCGATTTAGAAGAAAATCAATTTGTGTAATTCGAATTTGGTCGTCCCGACTTGTTTTGGCTGACTTGTATTTCCCGACTCTATTTTCCTTTGACTTCAACTAAGACCAATATTCAAATTCTTTTGACTTCTACTTCTTCTACTTCTTGCTGAGATGTTTATACCAGACTTCTTGATATCTACTGCATTTTTTTTTACTTCGACCTTCAACTTTTTCAATTTCAACTTCTTGCTAAGATGTTTATACCAGACTTCTTGATATCTACTGCATTTGATTGAAACAATCAATTTTGGTCATTTCTCCCCCTTTGTTAGTGATGACAACCTTAGTAAAACAATCTTACTCCCCTTGTGAATGTATTATGTATTTTGAGTCCTCTGAGCTAACTTTGTTTTACTCTTTATCTCTCCCCCTTTGACAACAATGACAGAGGGGATTTATTTTCTCTTCCTCAGATGATGCTCCCCCTATCTTTGTCCCATTTATTTTGGACTTTATTTTACTGTTTATCTCTCCCCCCCTGACATATTTTTGTAGTGATAAAGTATTTTAAACATAATCCAATGACTTCCTCATTTTATGACCAAATTAAATACTCCCCCTGAGTTTTTACTTATTCATAGGGTTTTACTGTCTTCTCCTTTGTCATAACGGACAAGGGTGCGAATCTTACTGATCTTCTTAATCTGTTTCTTCGTCTTCTTGATATTCTTTAGTTCTTTGATTCCAAGAGATCTTTACTGTTCTTTGATATCATTAATAACTTTTCTCTTTTCATACTTTGTCTTTATATATTTTGAACTCCTTTTGTTGCTTCCTTATTTAGAAATTATTTGTTTTATTCATCATACTATTCTACAGACTGATTTTCTTTGAGAGGTCATCATCATCAACACTATTTTGTGCACCATGATCTTCTTCATATTCTTCTTTAGAAATTATTCTTCCATGAACTTGTTCCTCTTCATATGCAAAGCTATGAACTTCACATTCCTTATTAGGAGTTTCATCCATCAATTTATTGTTAGCAATTTCATTTTTAGGTGCAAGATCTTCATCGTCTTTCTTGCTTTCTGTTTCATATTTTCTTTTCCATATATTTACTAAGACACTTTGTCTGATGAAATTTTCTTTTCTACATTTGTCCTTTGAGATTTACCTCTCCTCTTTTCTTCCAAACTTCATTAGATTTCCTTCCTAACTTGTATGGATTATTTTTCATGGGTTGTCTTCTTGATTTCCTCCAGTCTTGTGATTTGTGACCAAAATTATCACAGTTGTAGCATCTCATGGCATGAAAAAACTTTTATGTGTGCCCAACATAATTGCATCTCCAACATCTCATTAAGTTCTTTGACCTTCCTGAATTTTTCTTTTCAGGATTCTTGCATTCCAATGCTTTGTGACCAAAGTTGTTACAAGAAAAACAATAACCATTGAAGGTGTTTCCATACACGAGTCTGTTGTGACATGAGCTGTCTGCCTTTTGATATGTTTCTTGTTTTTGACTTTTATAACTTCCTTCCTTGACAAAATTCATGGTTTGTTTCTGGTTTGTGAATATACCTTTTTCTTTTGAGGAGTATGATTCTTTGTCATGTTTTTTAATGGTACTCCATTTGCCACCTTCTTCTTTCTTATTGTATCTAAGACCAATTTTGTCATCAATTGGTCTTTGACTGTTCCAAATCCTATCTACGATAGCTGAGATGTTTTGGAATTTGACAGTTGCTTTTGTCTTTTCATTCTTCTTTTTGAGGTTGATAACTTCTAATTCCAACATGTGACATGTTTCTTCCTTATTAGTTAATTGGATCTTCAAGGCTTCTTTTCTTTCCTTAGCTTCTTCAAGTTGAGTCTTTAGATTGATGACCTTTTCTTATGTATCATCCAAGACTTCTGTGAAGTTATTGGTTTCATCATATGTCTTCAACTCTTCTATTTCTTTTGTTAGATAAACAACTTCAATCTTCAATCTTTTGATTTCTTCCTTGTTCTCTAGTTGGATCCTTTTGAGGTTGATGACTTCCATTTCCAACGTGTGGCACAATTCTTCCTTTTTAGTCAACTGGATCTTCATGGTTTCTTCAATTTCTTTAGCTTCCTCAAGTTGAGGCTTTGGAGTGTTGACCAATTCTTTTGTTTCTTCTAAGTCTGTTGTGCATTTATTGATTTTGTCATATGTATTCAATCTATTCATTTCTTTTGTTAGATTAACAACTTTGGTCTTCAATCTTTTGATGTCTTCTTCTTTGTATTCTAGCAGAGTCTTTTGTTCTTTCTCTTCATGGTTGTTAGATTGATCTAACTGTTATAGTAGCAACATATATTTCTTTTGAAGTTTCTCCAACTCTTCTAAAGTGCACATAACTGTGTATTCAAGTTGGTCGAGAACATCCTTAGTAACTTCAATATATATACCATTTCCTAGTTCCATACTAATCACTTCAAATGTAGCTACAACATTAGTCTGAAAATTTAATAGTTTTTCTTTAGTGAATATTGAGGTATTTGTTACGAGGAAAATCACTATATGGCATGGGGTAATGTTACACATCAAAATTACTCACTTCGATGATGACCTATTGTCATCATTACAAGTGTCGCAAGTGTCTCTTTTTAGCCATAAGTGTCGTAGACATCATACAGTCATCTTGCCCATGTCATGTCTTGAATGACATCACAAGGACACTTGAGACACCATCAAAGATTAGTTTAAGAAGGAGAAATCATCTGATGAGGAGTACAAAGCTTTTTCCATGAAGAAGACTACTTAAAAATGAATTTTGGAGGGCAACGCTCCCCTACCCGCTGGCCTGTTTGAGCAAATTTTGGGTGGTTGAGGTAAATCAGGGAAAAATCCCCTTCATCTTGGAAATCAGTTGGATTCAAATCAAAGGTGAAGGATGAATCTTAGGAAGGATCCACAACTGATGGAGAAAGATCCTCAACCTATCCCAAGAATCTCTAAGGTGGTTGGGCCTCTCCAAGTTTATATAAGGAGGCCTTCTCATGGTGAAAGATACATGGCCATTTAGAGGCATCAAACTTATGATATCATAAGGGAGATAACCAGTAAAACATATTCATTTTGATTGTGGATTATTTGAGAAAGGGGCTGGACAAAGAGAGCTTGGTGAAGCTTCTACATATACATCATGATTGTAAGCACTTTGCTTTGTTTTCATTAATATACATATGTGCTTGGCCTGTTTATTTCAAGGTTGTGTTTATTCTACATGAACTTGTCTCTATTAGATAGATCTGGTTTCAAGATAATCTTAGTAGAATAGGAATCTTGTTCTGTCTTTGTTTGTTTTGCAGGACTCATCGAGGAGCTTGGGGATCAAAGCTCAACTTGGACTGTGCGAGGACGAACATCATTTAAAAGGTACACCTTTCTTCCTCTTCTCTATACATTAGTTTAGCTAGATTTAAAAGGATGTCAGTGACCAACGTTAGCACCCTTTCTGTCTTGGTTATAGGGGTCTAGTATCCAAGAGAGAATCCACTTGTCCGTAGGGGGATTTCTCTGTAACATAAATTGGCGACACCACTGGGGAGTGTTGTAGCACCATGTACACCCTTTTGGGGGAGCACTAGGTTTTTCTGAAGGAATTTTCAGCAACGCTCCCCTACCCACTGTTAGGGAGTGCTAGTACTTTGTACCCTCCTTTGGGGGAGCATTGCAATGCTCTGTGCACCCTTTTGGGGGAGCATTGGCCTGTTTGAGCAAATTTTGGGTTGTTGAGGAAAATCAGGGAAAAATCCCCTTCATCTTGGAAATCAGTTGGATTCGAATACGAGGTCAAGGCTAAATCTTAGGAAGGATCCACAACTGATGAAGAAAGATCCTCAACCTATCCCAAGAATATCTAAGGTGGTTGGGCCTCTCCAAGATTATATAAGGAGGACTTCTCATGGTGAAAGGTACATGGCAGTTTAGAGGCATCAAACTTCTGATCTCATAAGGGAGATAACCAATAAAGCATATTCATTTTGATGGTGGATTATTTGAGAAAGGGGCTGGACAAAGAGAGCTTGGTGAAGCTACTGCATATACATCATGGTTGTAAGCACTTTGCTTTGTTTTCATTAATATACATATGTGCTTGGCCTGTTTCTTTCAAGGTTGTGTTTAGTTCAAGGAGCTTGGGGATCAAATCTCAATTCGGACTGTGCGAGGACGAACATCATTTAAAAGGTACACCTTTCTTCCTCTTCTCTATACATTAGTTTAGCTAGATTTAAAAGGATGTCAGTGACCAACGTTAGCACCCTTTCTATCTTGGTTATAAGGGTCTAGTATCCAAGAGAGCATCCACTTGTCCACAGGGGGATTTCTCTGTAACATGTGAACCACAACAGATGGAATGACTGCATAAATGAACTCTAATACCAAGTATTCTATATAAATGTAAATGCTAACAAGACAAGATAAATAGCCTACCTCGTTGGGATGTTCGATGAAGACCACCGTTAAGCACTCGACTCAAAGCTTTATACCTACAACTTTTCCTCAACAACCAAGATACACAAGCATATGGTGATAACATATAAAGTTAGCACATACAATAGCATAATCCATTAACATTCATAACAAATACGCCCATGGAATAATAATTCAAATATTTGCAAGACATCAATTGGAAGAGAAAATAGTATTTCTATTAAAATATGATCAACAAAAGTGTATGAGTGACAAACTTTTGTGTCAGCACGTTTAAGAACCGAGAAACTAACTCTCTTCCAGATGGGCCTCCACCACTTCAATCCTCCACCAAAGGAAAGCTCATATAAGAGAGACAATGAGGTTCTCCATCAAAGAGGGAAGAGCCTAGGGGATGAACAATATGTTCAGACTTTAGAGGACAGAGGGATGCAGAATCAATATGAAGTGAAAATTTCTCCAAAGTATTTTTGCTCTCAAAAGTTGAATTCTCTCCTCTTCCATGGTTTTCATATGGCCCATTTGATAGCCTTCAAATGGAACTGAAAGTTCGAGTCAGAACGTTCCTAGTAAATGGAAGGTCAAGGATCATGGATCTCATGATGTGACATGGAAACCCAACACTATTTTTTAATTTTGAGCACCAAACTTGATGTACGCGGGCTGTAGTGGTGAAACCTGCGTACACACATGCTGTATAACTGATAGGGCGTGTATATGTGGAAAAATATGATTTTTGGCTCTGGGAAGTGCAAAAGGGGACTTCAAGTCTGCATAGGGAAATGGAAAAGGCCTTCTGAGCAAGTTGCATGGGGTGAGGTAAATATTTCTATAACAATATTCATCAATTCCTTGATGTAATAGTCTTCTTTGTTGATGATTGGGGTTTGCATATTGATGGAATCGTCCTTTTCTTTGTTTTGTTCTTTATTTTGATTAGAATTCTCTTTATCTGTATTTTGTTCTTCAATTTGATTGGATTTCTCCATTTCTGAGTTTTGTTACTTATTTTGATAAGAATTCTCTAGTTGGATCCACAATACTTTAGCAGAGGTGCAATGTCCCATCTTTTCTTTGACTTGGTCTGACAGTCCATTCTGTATTGCCTTTAATGATATTGAATTATTTTTCTTTGCTTCTTTTGCAGTTTTGGATTTGTTCTTTGAGGTAGTTGAGTACCAAGGTTTAGATACTACTGAGTCCCAAACACCAGATCCTCTTGACTTCAGATACCTTTTCATTCTTTCCCTCCATGAAGAGTAGTATGTTCCATCAAATAAGGGAGCTTCATTTATGGAGAGAGCCATTTTTTCACCCATTTATTCAGAATCTACCTTCTGTGTTTAAACTGTGCTGAAGGCACCTGCTCTGATACCAATTGTTGAAACACACACTTANGGGGGGGGGGGGGGATGAGTCAATGTCTGGAACTTTTGCCTACTTTTCACACTTTCATAGATTAACTGAATTAACTGAATAAGATATATGCAGTTCAATTAATTATTCATAAACATGTATAACACAAATTGTATGAAGTAGATAAAATATATTTCTTTTATTTATTTAACTTGAATGAATAAAAATAAAACCAATCATTTAATATCTTCAACTTCAACTGAATATGAGAGATCCAAGTTTATGATACAAGACCCAGCTTGTAGTTCTCAGATCCAACTAAGAAATGATGAATCCAACCCTCATAACAAGACCTAGCTTGTTGATCTTAGATACAACTGAGATGTGAGGAATCCAACCCTCATAATAAGACTCAACTTGTAAACATGCACCAACCTGATAGAATGTACTTACATTCAATCCATTATATATATATCCACCAAGACACACTTCTTACCTTGTATTCCTGTGCTTATATAGTACTCCAAGGGGTGCCACTTTGAAACAATGTGTCCTTTTGGAATAAAACATTGCACCCTTCATTAATTAACACAAATGGTTAATTGATTTTCGTATACAAAAATTAGACATTGATTTCGTACAAAGATTTTGGAGTGTTGGAAATGAATTTTACAATTCTACGGCATGGGTTTTGTGAATAACATGCACAATTATCTGTCATGCAAGAAGTTTCTCGAGAACATGTGCGAGATGGCCAGTACAAGTGGTTCTTTGAAAGAAACTTGCCCAAATTTTCCTTTCGTCGTCAGATGCCAGATCGACTTCAATACATTTTACCTTTTCATGAATGTCTAAATTGACCTCCACATATCTCCTTTGTTGGTGAATATTTAAACTCAACTTGTAAACATTTTACTTGATGGTGCATATTAAAATTAGTTCCCTTTTAGTTGCTAGTCAATAAAGATTCGACTTGGTCTCACCCTTTTTCATATTTCCTTCCTTATTCGATCAGTAAGTGAGGGGGCAGATGAACGAATATGAAGAGAGAGACAAGTTCCCCATAATGCTATCAGAGTGGAGTAAGATGTTCCTCCCATTTCCTGGAATCCAAGTGAGGTGGTTTTGGATGAGGGGAAGAGAGGCCTTCAAGAGGTGCCAAATTTGGAGCCACCTTGAATAACCGTATCCACATCCAAACAGTCGGATCTCACCCCTAGAAAATATTTGTGGTATAACACTCTTTTCCACCAGTCATTATTTCTAAGGATGGGTCTTTAATTCCCAAACCTCCACAAGACTTTGGCGCTCTTACGATATTCTGATTTACTAAATGTAGTCTCTTTTAGTTATAACGTCCTCCTTTCTAGAGGAAGCATCTTAGCTCTTGGGTAATGGCAGATTTGATTTTGATAGGAGCTAGAAGTGAAGAAAATTGGAAGATGGGTAGTGCTGAGAGAACTGATTTTATGAGAGTGGCTCTCCCTACTAGATTTATCCAAAAGGAGCCCCATTGGTGAAACTTAGCTTTAATATTTTCAAGGATGGGATTCCAAGAGGATGCTGGAAAGATTTGAGACAAATGGGGATGCCCAGGTAATTGAAGGATTGCCAATTTTCAGATAGGGGGAAGTTGAAAATATTGGCTAGTCTCCTTAAGATTCGAATTGAAGTGTTCCAGGTGTAGATTTGGATTTTTGCAGCAATTGTTAGACCTCCTAAGGCAATCAAGTAATCATCCATGTATTTTTTAAACCATTTGTATAGGATTAGGGAGGCCCCCCTAAGAAGGATGGTGTCGTCAACAAATTGGGAGTTGTTTATTCTCTTAACCCTGCGAGTGATTTTGATACCTAGGATAGTGTTTTGCGATCTCTCATTATTCAATCGTCTGCTTAGTGCTTCTGCCATTAGGATATAAAGGATAAGAGAAAGAGGGCAGCCCTAATAGAGGCCTCTAGTAACTTTGAAGAAGGGGGTTGGTCTGCCATTTACTAAGGGGGTCATTGAGGGGTAGTGGAAGCAAGCAACTACCCAAGAGAGAAAAGGTTCATTAAAAACAAACTTGGTGAGAACAACCATGAGGAAACTATGTCTGACTCTATAAAACGCATCGGCCATATCAATTTTGATGGCCATTGCTTGGTCCCCTATGACTTTACTTGAGTGGATAAATTCTTGTACCAATATAATGTTGTCCACCATTTGTCTTTTTTCTACAAAGCCTCCTTGATTGGGGGGAGATGAGAAGAGGAAGGAGGGGTTTGAGGTGGTTGGCAATGATCTTAGAAATAATTTTATAAGGGACATTGCAAAGGTAGATAGGGATGAAGAGAGAAAAGGAGGAGGGGTTTTTGTCTTTGGGGATGAGGGTCAGAAAAGTGGAATTCATGTTTCCTTCGTTCTTTGTTGAGAGTTGAACATAATGAACCATCCTGATGAGGTCCATTTTAATTATTGGCCAACATTTTTGATAAAAATGAGAAAAAAAACCCGTCCGACCCTGACGCCTTATCTTGATTTATATGACTAATGACCTCCCATATTTCTTCTTTTATGATGCTGCGACATAATTTTTTATTATCTTCTGGAGTAATTAACGCTGGTATATTGTCTAGCATGCTTTCAAAAACATCCAAATCCACAGTGTTATCTTCCTTATAGAGTTTCTCAAAATGCATGAAGGCCTCTTCTTTGATTTGATTATGATTAAAAATTTCTTCCTCATTACCATTTGTAATAGTTAAGACTTTGTTTCTCCAAATTCTTGCTTTGGTTTGTCAGTGGAAGAATTTTTTGTTTCTATTCCCGCTCTTCAAAGATAAGCTTTTTTATTTGAGTCTCTAATGTTCTTCTTCTTTTTTGAGGATATTTTGGAGGGATTGGAAGGATTTTTTCCCTTGTTCTAGAAACTCTTAAGTAACTGTATCATAATCTAAATTTTCTCTGACTTCTTCCATGTTTTTTGTTGCTTTTGATTTTTCCTTTTTGAATTGAGCAGGTTTATATTTTTACCAAGTCTTGAGAGCATTTTTGAAAGCTTTGAGCTTCTTCTCCTAGATGATGATTGGGGATCCAGAGACCCATTGATTCCAAGAGGAGGCTATGAGGGGGAGGAAAGACGGGTCAAGAAGCCATAGGGGATTAAAACGTAAGGGGATAAGGCCAAGGATTAAAGGATTTGAGAGTAAAAGAGAGACAAGATGATGATCTGAGTTAGACCAGGGAAGAATTAAGGAGGAAGGGGTGAGAGAATATTCAAGAAGGGAGGAACTTAAAAGAAATCTATCTAGTCTGGCGGAGATAGAGCCTAGACTTGCTCTATTATTAGACCAAGTGAAAATGCCATTAGATGTTTTGATGTCAAGCAGGTGAAAGGAGAAGATAAAGTCTTTAATTAGTTCTCTGGAAGGGTCATGAATGAGGGAGTCTCCCTTATTTTCTTAGCTATCCAAGGCGGTGTTAAAATCCCCCGCTGCAATATTTTTTAGAATTCTTGGGTCTCCTGGAAGATTAAGGAGGGAATTCTAGCCTTATTGTTTTTCCCGAGGAGTACAAAGCATGTAGAGATTCAAAATAAAGAAATACATATCTGATGGAATGTGAAGTAGCTCAGTCCAGAGCCAAAAAAGGTATTCCTGCCAAGTTTCCAAGAGGAAGACTTTTGGATCCCATATGGTACATATGCCACCTGACGCTCCATGTGAAATAATTTCCAAACCTTTGTTATTTTTCCAGATGAAATCAATATCATGAAGGACTTATGAATCCTTTTTCTTTGTTTCCTCGAGAAGGAGGAGATGGGGTTTCTCTTCTTTAACTAGTCTTTTGATTAAATCAAGTTTATTTCGGTTTCCCATTCCTATGCAATTCTAGGATATGGTCTTTATCATTTGGAACTAGATTTGGGGATTCCTCCTTTGGACGAACTGGCTTCACTTTGATTTCTTGATATTATTGGTTCTTTCTTCATGACATTATCCATTGTTCTTTGTATTCCAAGTTCTTTTTCTTGATTGGTTGTTGCTTCCCTTCTCCAAGCATTGGACTTACGTCCAACTTTCTTTGATTGGGGGTGTTGAGGCCACAACAACCCCCCTTTAATTTAACTCTTACAAGTGAAAGGAAAGGGGGGCCCTACTAAATTTTCATCCCTAATGCCTAATCCTCTACTTCTTCAACCAAATTTTAATTATTTTCTACCTTGAGGGACTTGAGAGTTCGATTGATGATTGTCTTTGATGGAGATTGATTATTCCTTTTGATCTTATGATTTCAAATGTATTCATGATGCTTGTTGAACTATGATGTTCCATTGACATTTGTATGATGGAATTGACACATCATCTTTGGACCTTTTGTTGATTCCAAAGTGCTTAATGATCCTATGTGACTGCAATGTTCAGTGTTCTATTGCATGTCTTGAATGAGTTTGTTGTTGATTATTTTCTGATCGACTAATTCAAATTCTGTATCCTCTTGCTGGAATGTTATGCTTAATATCTTCAACTTTTATACTTCTTCACATGGATCTTAATCTTCTGTTTCAAACTCCAAGTCTAAATCACATAATCACTTATACTTCCTTTTGGTTCGAGACTTGGCACATGCAATTTTCATAATGTTTATCCACAACCAACCATGATTATTGTGAATAAACCCACCGCTCATTTATAAATTTTCTTAAAGGTAGGAAATATAATATTTATGATATATTGGCAAGTCTCCTTTTAAGTGCACGGTTGATCTAATTTTGTTGTGTTGTAGTAGCAGGTTTGTAGAGCCACTTCATTCGCGTGACCGCTCCAGCCTTGGGATGCATGTGGGGGAATCTGTTGATCCTTATCCAAAACCTTGATCTTGATTCTTACTAGGCTTCCCCTTATCAAGAAGCAGTTTACGTTGGATTGTAGTTGTCTCAAGGTCTGAAGCCCCCAAGGATTTTGGACCCACCTTTCCCACAAGCCTCTCCCTGTCCAAAGCCCCCAAGGCTATCAGACCTATCTTTCCCAGAATCATGTTCCTGAACCTCCTCAGAATGATTTATACCAGGTGATTTTTTGGTCTTATCTCTCACTAAAACCTAGGCCAAAATCTCATTCATCTTCTTGGTTGTAAGTCCTTGTCGTGTCATCGCCTAATTCCTATTCACTATCTGTCGCATTTGTATCATGCATAATGGTCTAGCGTAAGGACCTTTTCCTTTACCTGGTTGTCTTCCCACTCCTCACCATCTTAGCAGGTCCTCCCTTTGAGATGTATAGATTGATTATATTGACCTATATCATTTGCTTGGTGGCCATTGGTCTCCTTTTTCCATTTGTCGCTACTTGTGACGTTGATTCGTCACATGAAGTGTTGTATTTTCCCCCTTCATCGCTTTCCCTTCATCATAGATGAATCGTAGTGTCCTTGATCACCATATGACCCTGCTCCTCTCCTTGACGCCTGATTTCTTAAATCCTACCTTATATGCCTTATTCCTAATTTCGACCCCTAGGTGCGAAACCCTGAGGGACATGGAACCTTGACTTTTGTAATTTGGCCTAATTTCCTAATTTGTAATTTGATTTTTTTATATTTTTATTTTCATACATATTTTGTATATATATATTATTTTCTTTTATTAATTTTAATTTTATTAATTTTTGTAATTATTATGATCATTTTTCCCATGGTTTTAGAAAACCACATGGTATTTCCCGTGGTTTTCCCTTAGAATTACTGTAGGTATTTACTTTAACTGAGGGAAAAAATAATTCACATTAGATATTTATTTTACATGGGGTAAATATGTTTTTACGTGGATAAACCATTTATGTTAAATAAGCAAACCAATTGTTACCTAATGTGTTTTGACCAAGGCCTATGGTGTAACATGCACATCCTTTTTCTAATATGTAAACGTAAAACTCAAAAGATTTTTTTATATTTTTTTATGTATATTTATTTTCTTTTTTCATCCCCCCCCCTAAACCCTAATTTGTACATACCCATTCTATTTTTCCTCTTTTGATCTAATTTAAATTTAACCTTTTTTTTTTTTTTCTCACCCACCAAAATCTAACGTAACATCCCAGGTCCATCTACATTGGCCCTCATAGGTGATTCATGATATTTCCCATAAAAAATTAACATTTAAGAAACACATCCATATTTTTCGGGAATCCTTCATATTTTCATGGAACCCCTACATACCCTCCTGAATACTTTTGAAAGACATTACAAATTATCCTATAACGAGACTTAGGCTATCAAAGAATTCATACGTATGGAGTTTATTTACAAATTCCAAAGTATAATAATCCAAAAGGATTACCGAATTTTACCCATGCATTTTACCAAGACTAACCAAGCATATTTACAGAACCTTCACTACCCAAAAGTCTTCGGACCCCGAGGACTTCTACAAATGCACATGCCATTGGAAATATTTATGCCATTGAAGCGTAATGTTCAGAATGGACATGCCATTAGAAGACTATGTCTCGTGTTTATTAGACCATTTCGAATGTAAGAAAATCCAACCATCCAAAGATTATGTTATTGGAACATGTGTTTTACCGATAGTGAAATTCAGAGTTTTTATTGCTAAATACATCAGAGTGTTTCACGGTAAACTTCAAAAAGCTTACCCAAACATATTTTTATATTAATTTTTAATAATTGCACATGGGTGGGGGAGTTATTTCCCTAATTGAGTTTTATTTTCTCGTGCATCAGAGTAATTTCCCCTCGGAGCTTAGCCCCTTGGAGAGTGAATTCAACTCCTTTTAACTTACCACCCGACCCATCAGAATTCGAGAGCCATCGAAGAGGTTTTATTATAGTGAGTTGTGGGAAGTTTAGAGTTGACCTCCGACCATCGAACCCCATTGGCACCGAACATTGGATTATATTCGTTTCTTTATTTTTAAATGTTTGAACCTTAGGTTATATTTTAGGTTGGGGGGATATTTTGATTTTTATGATTTCACGTGGGGGGATATTTATCAATTTTATTTATTTCTATTAATTTTATTTTCCACTTAGATTATATTTAATTTTGGGGTTTATTTTCTTAATTAGTTTTGGATTTCACGTGGGTTAGAGAATAATATATCATTTTATTATTTTGGTTTTTCGATTTTTTTATTTTATTATTTCCTAGTTTTAAGTCAAATGGGGGATATTTTAATATTTTATTAGTGTTAATTTTAGTAATTTCTTTTTAAGGTTAGTAGGGGATAATTAGATTATTTTTAATTTCCTTATTGATTTTGATTTCCACATAGGTTTAGGGATAGTTGTGTTAATTATATTTTTTAAGGTAGGTTAATTTAATTCAATTTTGATTTTGATTTTTAAATTTTTTATTAGTTTCCTAATTTTTAGAAGGGAAATTAGCTAAAATGTTATTACAAGCCACAAGTTCTATGTCTACCTAAGTTCTTATTTCAAATTAGCTATAGGGGATAAAACCATTTAAATCACTAAGTGTTGAACTCTCTTATGCATGTGGGGTTTTTATTTGCAGGTTAAGGATCAACGACCCAGATTCACCCACAGGCATGATCGACGGCTGCTGAGCGACATTTTTCAAACATGCATAACTTGGGTTGCATGTGTCGGAATTGGGCCCATGATATCTCATTGAAAAAGGTATCAACAAAATGAATGTAGTGGCAGAGTTCTTCAGTAAAAACAAGTGACAAAGGATGCTGAAAAATACAAAAAACAATAGACCACATCTTTTGGGGTAGAAATGACTGTATAGACTTCAAGAATCCATATCAGGGGCTACGGGAAATGAAATTAGGTTCGAGATATCTCGTCGTAAAAGTGGTGGAGAGAAGAATAGGATGGGATACCAAGTGTTGGCAAATTGAAAGCATGAATGGTACAAAATTGAAAAACACAAAAGAAACTCGAATTTGGTTGAAGAATTGGATATGCTATATTCCAATAGGAATATCTCAAGCTACAAGCATTGAAATCAAGCCCAAAATAGCTCGATGGAAAGATGAGATAGAGGAGAAGAAGATAATAAGATATCGATTAGTAGGAAAACACCATAAACGCCTAGGATAGCTCAAGGAACTGAAGACAACGCCAACAAGTAGAGATACTAATATTTGCAAATGAATGACATTTATGAACTTCCTGAGGGTGAAAATAACCACCCAAGAGATTCTCCAGCTTCCGCTTGTAACTCTTGCATATTCAATTTCAAAAATGTAAAAGAAATTAGGGGAAAATGAAATGAACAACCAAGAGAGATCAAGAGTCTCTCTTATTTTATAAAAGAGAGCTCACTCAATGTAAAAGGGGACTTTTTTCCTTTGTGAGTGATAAACAATATCTTACTTCTGAATGAATAAAGAGCAAGAAGCATTCCAAAAATCTATGATTTTGGTAGATGCACATGAGAATATTCTTTGTACATTTGTCTTCTGCCTGAGTAGCATAGAATTCTATTGTATGAACTATTTCTTTACTCTGTTCTATATTTTCATGCCGTCATATGTTTCCTTATGAGTACAAAAAAATGCATTGTACAACTAATTGTCTATGTATCTGTAGCATTGTTGTTATCACTTATCATTAGCATACATGAATTGTTTATGGTTATGATGGTATCATCTTTCACTGTACTCATTCTTTTAATTTTTCTCTCTGGATAGGTTAGAATTAGTAGCTTAGATTAATTTTCTTTTAGTTAGAATAGAGTTAGGATTAATTAGAACTCTTTGGGGGACAGTTTGTTGTCTTTCCTCTTTTTCTTCTTTTAATTCTAAGCAGAAACAAGGCTCACATACTCGTCGTAAACACTACACCAAATGAGAGTAGGTCTATTTAGGACCTACCATTGGGTGTTATCCCTTACCTTCTTGATAGGCCATTCAGACTCGTTAATAGGGGGTTGGGCCCAGAATCATGTTCAAAATATCCATCGGAGGGATAAAAAAAAACCTTGCCTTCACGAGGTGAAGAGGGGAGTGGATCTGATTCAGGGATGACATGAGGGGGATCGACTGGGTCTTGTAAAGGAGGGATTATCTCCTCCACCACATGAATGGCCTGATCTATATAATGATCTTCTTCTTCTTCAGGGGTGGAGAGGGCATTGAATTTGTTCGAAGCCAAGGGGTTTGAGGGTTGAGTGGAAGAGGAGGGTTTTGGACTGGAGGGAGTTCCTTGCTCGAGTTGTGACTTCTTTGGATTGAAAGAGGCTCATTGCTTCATCACATGTCTCTTCCTTTTTGGCTGCTTCCATTGGTCATTGGGCTCAGCTGCTATAGATTCTAGGGTTATCTTTGGAAATCTTTTTGCTAAATGTCCATATTTGTGACATGCCTTGCATTTAAATGACAACTATTTGTAGTCAACCTTTTGTATGTATGACTAGTTATCCAAGGTTAGGTTAATGGCCTTTGGAATCCTTTTTTCTAAGTCAACTTCCACACAAATTCTTTTACAAGATTGGAGTTTGTCCTTGGGCTCTGCTCTGTCAATATATTTTCCTAGAGTATTCCCAATGTTTCTGATAGTTTCATCGTTCCAAAAATGAAGAGGGAGAAAGGGAAGCCTTACCAAGAAATTAAATATATATATAAAAACTAAGAGAAAATGAAAAAAGATATAAAAAGGTTAAGAAAACAAATTTATGCCCAAAAAAAACCTTAAAAATGTTAAAAAGCACACCAATAAAGGTTAAAAAGCACACCAATATATATATAAACTAAAAAATCTAAAATAATTTAAAAAAAAAAATTACAAAAAAAACCTATAATAGAAAACTTTACAAAAAATTTGAAGTATAAAATTTGATTATATATATATTGTTAGGGTCCTAACCCGCACATAGGTAGATCAATATATTCGGATGTAATAAAGATCAATATTAATAAGGCCTTTCAATCAAATAAAATAAGGCGGATGTAAGGAGACCTAATAGAATCTTCTACTTCTAGAAGGATCTTCCTCTAGATGCTTATCTTGATAGACATATTTAGTATAAATAAGGGTCGAGGGTATGAAAACCCTAGCTTGGAGATTATTGTAATAGAGCGTTGCTCGACTGGAGGTTTCCCCCTCGAAGAGGCCCATGAACATTGCTTTCTGAATCAAAGTGCTATTTCTGTTGTTGTTCTTATATCATTTATGTGTTATTGTGGAGATTATGCTGGTTATATTACTGTTATTCTGCCATTACTAGCATTTTATTTCTGTTCTGCATATTTATTATATCTGGTATCTTGCAAGTGGTATCAGAGCATTTTCCTTGGTAGAAATTGTGGGATTTTTTTTCCAGGGTAGAGACATGTTCTGGTGTCTTTAAGCCACAGAGATCCGTCGTTACGCGCATAAACCCGTGGTTGAGGGATTCATACATGCAGGAAATACAAGTGGTTCTTAAGCGCACATCTATTGGCCACCCTTGTAACCCCTGTTGGTACCCCTTCGAGTGGTAGCGCATCAGACAACACCTGTGTACGGATTGACCTAGATTTCCCGAAGCCCTCTTTAGATAAACCTATCGGCTGCCAGACTGCTATAGTGTCACCGAGAACAACACTCGGGAAGATACTCTCTAGTACCTACTTAGTCGAGTAGTATGGCTATGGGTATGGTCTATCCTCCTTAGTTAGTGCCATGAGATATTGGGTCGAGTACTACTGTTGGACCCCACATGTATATCAGAGAGCTATAGCATAGGGCAAACCCTTGTTTGTAGAACCCTTGAATACCTAACCCTTGGGGGATAGAAACATAAACAAATTAAAATAGACCAGATCTATTGCCACGCAACTGTGTTTAGGTTGCCCAGTAAATACACATTTCTTTCTGGTTAAGCATTTGGGGATTTCATCATTGCAGTATTCTTCAGACCAGAGTATAACTCCGCAGGTGTAAAAAAAAAAAAAAAAAGGTCTGGAAATTCTTTCACCATTATTTGAGACCTATTCCATTGGATTCATCTCTCCACCCTTATCACATTCATCCATATCATTTTTCGACAAATTTTTTGACCCCACCCGCCCCTTTTCATTTCACCCATCCTCATGGCCCATACCCGTAGCCAAGATCTGGAAACTCGCTTCAACACCTTGCAATCTGGTTTCCTCGAGACCCAAAAAGAAGTGAAACAACTCAGTGATACTGTTGCCTCCATCGATTCATCCATCAATACAACCATAAATACAACCATGCAGTCCTCAATGGAGGAAGTCAAACAAGAACTGACCACCCAGCTTGAATCTATCTTTGCATCACTCTGCACCAAATTGAAGATCCCTACAGATGACCCTTTCTCTGAAGCACCTCCAAAGACCGAAGGCAAACATTCCTCCCATTCCCATACCTTTCAGCCCCATCACTTTCAACATGACCTACGCCTTCCGCGAGTGGATGTGACCAAATTTGATGGCTCAAACCCCACTGGTTGGGTAACCCAAATGGAACATTATTTCTCTTTAT
>ML804300.1:219607-239466 GCA_009831015.1 Picea engelmannii | reverse complement strand
TTGTTTCCTTTCTTTTTTCAATGTTTTTTTTTTGAAAATTAGTGTTTTGAATATATTTTTTTAAATGTGTTTTTTTCTTCATTTAAAAAAAAATTGCGAAAATTTTCTCCTTTATCTTTATCTATTTTTAATGTAAATTTAAAAACAAAAAAAATTTAGTAAATAAATTTTCAAGTGACCATTTAGGATCCAATTTTGGGTTTTTTTATTTGCATAGGAATCTATTGTCAATGCCACAGTTTCAATTAAGTAGTAATTAGCTATAATTTTAACGTTTAGAAAAAAACATTTTGCTTTAGGTAGCGTCACTGTTTTATTTATGTGTTGATTTTAAGGTTTTTTTGAGCAACTATTTGATTTTTTAAGGCTATGCTTGAAAAATGTTTCAATTTTGACCCGGTTAGAGAAAATGGTGCTACCAGTAACACCACTTTTTGATTTGGGGGTTGATTTTCATGTTTTTTATGCAAAAATATAGGTTTTAAGGGCTAGAGTTCTTATTTTGAGGTCACACTTATCGTTAAGTCGATAACTTTGTTCTTCTTAAGATTATAATGTGTTTTGCACTATCTAACTTGGTTGAAAGTTGATTTACTTACCAAGAGGTCTTGAGTTCAAGTCTCTTTTTTGTTACTTTTTGAAAAAGTTCACATTCATTGTAAAGCTTTAATATTCATTTTTAGTTACTTTTTGCATACAACTTTAATTTACAAAGTAACTTTATTGTAAAAACAATTCCCACTTATTCTATAAAAGTGGGTCATTTCATAAGCAGCTTATTTTTAAAAATGATGTTAAAAGAGAGTTAGGGAAGGGGGGGCATCACCACGTGGACCAAGCTTTACTTGCCACGTGGCTCTTTAGTTACCGCTTATGTCTTTTTTTAAAAGGACATAACTTTCACATCCAAAGTCCATTTTCTGTGTCGCTTTTTTTAAACAACCTATTTTTCGAGAGCTTTTTATCCAGATCATTATTTTCATGTTTTAAATCTATATTCTCTGCATATTTAATATGGATTCTCTCAATGATATTTTGCTTACCAGTACCAACTACTTCTCATGAAAATCCTATATGGAGGATGTACTAAGAAATAAAGGTTTGCACCAAATTACATTGGGAAAATAATAAGCCCCCACTAATGTCAACAAGAGAGCCAAATGGGATAATAATAATGATGAAGCATGTGGACTAATCACAATGTCCATTTCTCCCGATTTAAGGTTTCATCTTCAAGGAATTGATGACCTAGATAAAGCTTGGGAAAAACTTGAAGATGTGTTTGGTAAACACAATATTATTTGAACCCACCAGATAGAAAATTAGTTAATGACTTTAAGTCCCAATGATTTTCTTTGCATTGAAGATTATTTATCTACATTCAAAACACTTAGAATTTTATGTATAGACTACAAAATAGATCCGAAAGATGACTGATGCATATATGTTATTCTTGCTAAGCTTGGTAGTGCATATTATATATTTGTATCTACTTTTTATTCCACAAGAGAATCTTTAGGGAGTGCTTATAAAGAACCGATCCAGATGGATCTAGGGAACATCACAAAAGTTTTAGAAGTGTCCCAGAATGCTCAGAATGGCCTCAACAGGTAGAAAAGGGAAAAAAATCATTCCCAAAACTCAATTAAAACAACATGATCACGAAGAGTGCATCACAAGCTTTCCAACGACACAAACGACTCGTCAAACAGAGTTATAGAACAAAAGATATAAGTGGTCAAAGTTTTGGTCAACCCAACCCAATCAACAGGGATGAGTTAGCGTCCAACCGGTTGATGTCAGCATCAGTATAGATGACGTCAATGTCCATACAAACTACGTGGCAAACGAAGAGGGTGACATGTGTCATGATGACATCATCATTCCACGTGCCAACACCAGAGGCTACCACATGTCACTCAAATTCGAGCTTTTTAGGGCACCACATGGACCAGTAAAAAAGTGCCACGTCGCACCACCCACATGACATCATCATGTAGAAGTGGACAAATCAGAGGCTGTCATGTGGCAACCCCAAAATGCACAATGACACTCTGTGACCAAAAAATTAAAAAAATATATATATTAAAGGCAGCCGCCAAATTTGGGGTGGTTCTACCATATATGGCACATTCCACCAAACGTAGAAGCCACCTAAACTATAACCAGGATCTCCACCATTTTAGTGGCAGTTCCACCATATTTAGCACATTATGCCAGTTTAGTGGCCGCCCACCAAATTTAGCCGGGCACACGCCAAAATGGTTATAACCGTTCGCCAAAAAGGGGAGGCCCATGGGATTCGACCCCGAGACCTCCACCAAACAACACCCTAAACTTAGCTGCGCTAACCAACACCAACAGATTCATTTATGCCTAACCGCCCACACAATATTATATAAGGAGACCTCCGGTTCATAGTTCAGAGAGTGCATTCGGGACACACACCTGGTATGGACCGTACAGAGAGCGCGTCCATATGACCTGATATGGACTGTATTGATTCGTGCAGAATGTATGGCCTAGTATGGATTTTTGCATGCAAACCAAGACAAGGGTGCCTCTTGGGTCTGAAAGTGTCCGACTCGGATCGAGGAGTGGAGATAGTCATTTTTAGGTAAAATGACACCACGAACGCAGTGGTGGTGTTAGTTTTCTGATATGAGAAAAGATTTTGTAGCTTAACTCCAGAATGAGTCATTTATTGCAGAGGCAGTGGCACGATAACCGATGCAGAGGTGTCTCTTGGGCCTGAAAGTGTTCGAATCAGATGGAGACGATTTGACAGTCTTTTAGGTGATTCAGCAACACGAATCCAATGACGAGTTCTATTTTTGCAGCAGAGCTTCAGATAAGCAAGTTAAGTGTTGGAGAAGCCAATGTAAGCTTGCTTTTCATTATGTTGTTTTGTCATTAAATGTTGCAGCATAACATGTGTGTTACAGGTCTGAAGGAGCATAGAGAGGTTGCAACAAGGCAACGAGATTAACTTATTCCTTCTATCTATTCTTTTCTTCTCTTCTTTCACATCAAATCAGTCAATTATATGTCACATAGAAATTGTGGCACTTGCATGATAAGTGGCCAATGAAGCAGTTCTGAATCTCGTGGTTTCAAGATCTTTTGTATGGGCTGCATATTTATGCTTGGATCTGAGTAGTAGATCTAAGGCTTTTGATGGCTCCATGTTGATGGGGGTCATATTTTATTCTTCCTCTTTTTTTATGTATTGAGTATGTGGGGATGATGTCCATGTCGGCATCATGGATGCCTCATGAGTATGAGAACTTGTGAAGCTGTATACATTCTTGATCACATTCCGATCTCTTGTTGCCATCACCGAAAAGGGACTTTGGCCTTAAAACTTGTAAAGGAGAGACATAATTACAACGAGATAAAGCGGTCAGGCTTTGGAGCATGACTCAGAGAGGTAGCCCACATTGGGTGAACCCCGTTATCAAGGGAGGTGTCATATCCATTATGTCTATTATGTTCTTATGTTGTTTTTCTATGAATTTCCGCACATAGGATGTTAAATGCAAGCATGACATATCACACATAAGGAAAACTAAAGAGTTTTCATTCACTTCGAATTCAAGCTTATAATACTTCAACTTTACCTTTGATTGCACATTGCTCAAGTAAAATGATCTATAACTGACCCTTTTGAAGGAGTGACAGAAACAACCAATTATTGTAAACTTATCGCTCCCGGGTTCAGATAAAGAACCCTCTCTCTCGAGTATTTTTGAGATTCTCTGATTCGAGAGAAAGATAATCTTGTGCAACTTGGATTGATGAACATTTCAAGTACATCCAAGAAATCCTTAGTGGCCCAACAGAGAGATAAATCCAAGAATACCAAGAAACAACATCCGCACCACAACAACAAACAAAACAAGGGTCCCAAACCCTCTCAACTATCTTCTACTCCTAATGGTGACAAAGGAGAAAAATCCAAAAGTAAGAAGACTGACAAACATTGCAAGTTTTATGGGAAAGATGGTCATGTGGATTCTGAATGTTTTAAAAAGATGGAAGCTTTAGAAGCAACAATGAAGAAGCACAACATCAATATTGATTCTTCTTCTTCTTCTTCTCATGGACATGCACTTTTTGCTTCTAGTTTCTCCTTTAATGCAACTTCTACTTCTTCTTTCGATGAGTGGCTTATTGATTATGGAGAATCTTAACATATGGCTAAGGATAAAGCCATTTTTTCTACTTTAAATGAATGTAGCACCAGATTTTTTTGTTGTTGGTGATAATAGATATCTTAGTGTTGTAGGGTATGAAACAATTAAGGTAGATAATGGTCATTTCAATAATGTATTATGTTTTTCAAGTCTTTCCAGCAACCTTCTATCATTGTATCAAATCACTCATTCAGGTGAAGGTAAAACCATAGAGTTTTAACCTCACAAATTTGTAATCAAGGATTTAAAACATCCTAAGCATGTCCTAGCAATTGGAATTGTTGATGATATTATCAGGTTGTACAAGTTTGATAAGTTTTGGTCATCATATTTTTCATCAGCTTTTGTTGCTCATAGCGATGACTTGAGTAAACTTTGGCATGAGTGGTTTGACCATCTAAACTATTTCTCATTGCAACAACTATGTAATCAACATATGATGACTAGTATTCCTCTTGTTTCTTGCACATATGGTGTTTGTGTTGTTTGTGTTCTCGAAAAACATCATCGTGACAATTTTGACAAACGTGTCCCTTGGAATGCCTTGACCCCTTTGCAACTTGTTCATAGTGAATTGTGTAGTCCATTTTCTTCTCCTTCTTTCTCTGGGTGCAAGTATTTATTAACCTTCATTGATGACTTCTCTAGACACACTTGGGTTTACTTCTTAAAACTTAAAAGTTAAGTTTTGACAAGTTTTTTGCCTACAATGCCCTTGTAGAAAAACAATCTGGACATCAACTTCAAAGGTCAAGAACAAATAATGGAGGAAAATATGTGAACAATAAATTTACAAGTTACCACACTGCACAAGACATTCAAATGCAACACAATGTTCCATATACACCACAACAAAATGGTGTTGCCGAGAGAAAGCATCACACATTAAAAGAAATGGGAAATTGTATGATCCAATCTAAGGTATTAAGTCTTAATTATTGGGAAGAAGCTATCAATTGTGAAAATTACATAGTAAATCACACTTCCACCAAGGATTCAAAAAATATAACACTGAAAGAAACATGGATTAACATTAAGATAGATGTAAGCCACTTCCGTGTATTTGGTAGTGTAGCATGGACTCACATTCCTGATGAAAAAATGAAAGCATTGCAACCTAAAAGTGAGAAGTGCATTTTTGTTGGATATTCTGAAGATTTCAAAGGTTGCATACTTCTTCAACCTCATTCCAACGAATTGTTATTAAAAGAGATGTTAAATTTGATGAAAACCTCTTGGCTTGCAAGCCTAATTCAACGTTTGTGCCATATTCGGCCCATGATCCATCTTTGACGTTAGTGCCATCTTCGGCCCACGATCCATCTTTGACGTTTGTGCCATCTTCTATTCCTATTATCGTTTCTTCTTCTTTAGAAGATGACAGTGAAGATGAATATCCACCTCCACCTACTCACCTTCCTCTAGATGAGTCCATTGAACATGAACCTGCACCAGTACCATTGCTTCTTAGATGGATCCGTTCAAATTGAGAAGCAGATGGTGAAGTTGTCAGTGATCGTTTAGATCATCATCGAACACGTTCACGGTTCCAACGAGCCTCTTCTCTTTTGACTCAAGTTTCAAAGACTCATTATACAAACACATTTGTAGAAACTTTAGTTCATCCATCTTAGGATATAGTAATGAATGAAGAGTATCGCTCTTTAATGGAAAATGATACTTGGGATCTTGTACTGCTTCTGAAACGAGGAAAGCTTGTCAAATGTAAATGGGTGTATAGAAATAAGTATGCATTAGATGGAAGTGTTGAAATACACAAGGCTTGGTTAGTTTCCAAAGGATTCTATCAAATTGAAGGAATAGACTATAATGAAACATTTTCCCCCGTAGCCAAAATGAATTCCATCTGTCTTGTTCTAGGCCTTGCTACCTCACATAAATGGGAGGTCCATCAGATGGATGTTAAATCCGACTTATTGCATGGGGATTTATAAGAAGAAATCTACATGGAACAACCTCCTGGATATCTCCATAATGAATCGATCCTTTTTTTTCACCTTAATAAATCTCTTTATGGTATTAAACAAGATCCTCGATCTTGGTATGCCAAAATGGATATATCTCTTCTTGACACTAGCTTTTCTAGATGTCATTTTGACCCTAATGTCTATACCAAGAAAGTAGGAATCCATCTCATAATCCTTGTTATTTATGTTTATCACCTTGTCCTCACTGGTGGTGACCGTAAACTTTTAACCCATGTGAAATCCAACCTTAAAAATAAATTTGAGATGACAAACTTAGTCAATTTGCATTATTTCCTTGGCCTCTGTAATATACCTCAAAAATTGTCTGAAAAAAAATAAAATTTGTTTGTATAAGTATCATTGAATAGTTCGAGATTCAAGCAAGTAAGATTTCTGTTATACGGCTTGAGTCTGAAAGTTTGCAAGAGTCCTTACTGTCATCGACTGTCATTATCATTCAACTTAAAGTTTTCTGATCGACGATAAGTGTTTACTCCTCATTCAATGTTTCTTTCAATTCCTGTAATTATAATTACTTTCCTATCTGTTTGTACCTATGACCATTACCACAGTCTTAACAACACAAGTGACTTTGGTATTTTATGGCCAAATCCTTATGCGTTAGACCCTGCAAATAACCCATTACCATATGTTTACAATACAAATGACTTTGGGGGTTGATGGCCTAGGCCTCATGCATTAGTCCATACACATAATCACACGATGAAAACGACCAAATAGACTTAGGTAAAAGTAGAGTATTAGTCTATACTCCTCTGCGAAAAGTTTAAATATAAACAAACCCCTATAGTTTTCTTTTTTAAGATATTCGGATACAAGATAGTGGTTAGGTAAGGCCTTCCGGTTAAACTCAGAGTACGAATATTTCATAATCCTCCGATCATAATCAAATTCACCTGCACTGTTGGATTACAAGTACTGGGTCTCGCGCTTATTCCATATGCCCACTGGCTATGACCACGGGCCTAATCAAAATGTCTTTCACATTTTGGCATTTTGGCATTTTGGCAAGTCGCAATCCCCGAAATGGAGCCAGATCAACGGTCCACAAAACTTCATAATCTGATCCCTTCTTTTCTTAATCGAACGACTGACGGGATTTCAGCGTTTTTCCCTTCGAGTCATCATGACTCCAACATTATAAAATTCATGATCACAAAATCTCTGAAGTGATCAGACGGTTCACATAACCCACTGAGATGGACAATTGACGAGATTTCAGTGTTTTGCCTTTCGGGTTTTCGAGACTCACAATAGTCCCTTTCAGCATTTCAGAGTCCTTGACATGCTCTGATATTTCACATTTCTTGACTTCATCATTCTTGTCGTGAGTGTCCTTGACACCTCCAACTCTCGGTATCCAAAACTCTGAAATGGAGATTAAGTCGTGGTTTCAATACCGTTGATTAAGGGTAACCCGTTTTGTGATGGAAAATTCTATCGTTGGAAGTAAAACACAGCATGGGATGTTCATTTGTTTCAATTCCGAACGAGATATGTAATACTATTTTTAAAATAATTACAGGATTTCCCTTCCACCTACTTGTAATGGCATACTGGTTATTTTATTGGTTTAATATACTAGCGCCATATTGGCTACTTCCTCGAAAGGATTGTGAAAAAGGAAAAAATACTCGGCTATTGCCGGCTATATGTGTATCTTGTTTATAGTTGACTCTAAATTGCATGATGGTATATGAATTCAATTTGCACTTACTGTACTTGTGTTAAAGACTTTCCTTTTGAACTTTTAGGTGATTGTGTTGTTATTTACACAGTTAGGAATTTACTCAGGGGTATGTTTTAAGTTTCGGGATGTCCCTTCTTCCTTGGGCCTTCACGCCTCTCATGATTAGTTCTAGTAATTAAACTGTGTTAATTCGATTCACTCCAATAATTTTCCAACATTTCAACCTATAACTTTTCATTAAACACCGGTTGATATAAAGATGTGTAAATGCTGTAGATGGTCTATAATAATTCTTGGTATTCGCAAGGTCACTTCCGTACTTTATGTCAGAGATTAATCATTTCACCACCTTATGACGACAGATCGGTGATCGTCTTGACCCTTCAAGATGTGAGGGTTCACTGTCAAGCGGTGGCCGCCTTAGCCTTTGCAGGCCACCAAATACCATCACCGCCCTGGTTTAATTTTTCCTAAGGTCGAAGGGGCAAGTTTTGTTCCTATAAATACTTGAATCATATTGTAATCCATATACAGAGGGTGAGACAAGAGCTTGAAAGCATTTTTTTTTAATTGAACTTGTCACTCTGTGTTTTATTTTACTGAGTTTGTAAACTCTGTTCATGTTTTCATTTTTCAGCATTCAGAGTTTATTGGTTCAAGTTGCGTGGAGTTCTCTTGTTCTTGCAAACACCGAAACACGAAGTGGCCCCACAACCTAATCGAATTTGTGGTTTGACAATTACCGTTGTATGCTGTTCATGCATCAAGCATTACCAAATGCCGAAACCCGATATTGGCTGGGCCCCACACCTTTTTCGTGATTTCACGATTCAACATTTGACGTTGTGCGATGTTTTGCATCAGGAGTTTGTAAACCTTGAAACCCGAAAAGGACCGGGCCTACACTCCATTTGTTGTTTTTGCGATTCGAGAATTGTTGTTTGTGGCATTGGGTATTCGTAAACCCCGAAATCCCGAACCCCGAAACCCTGAAGTACTGGGCCCATATTCCATTCGCATTTTTCGCGATTCAGGAGTTGTTGTGTGTTGGTGTTTGGCATTTGTAATCACCAAACCCCGAACCCCGAAACCCAAAGTGTTGGGCCCACAACCTTTTCGCATTTCAGGATTCGACAAACAACGTGGTCTTTTGTAATCGCTGAAACCCGATTGACCTCCGTTTTTCACACTTTAAATATACATACATATATATATACACACTATGCAGTTTTCCATTTGCATTCAATATGTAGGTAAACTCAAATCTGCATCACAATTTACTTGTGGGGTTTTCAACTGCGACGCTTTATCTTACTACAGTAGTAATCCAAACCACAACACAAATCTTCTTTAAGAATTGACTAGTCATATCCTTCCAGCTAGTATACTTTCGGGAACTAGTATTCATAATAGTAATGAGATGCAGGAAAGATAATCCATTCCGAACTAGTAGAGAGACATTCTAGCAATTCCTAAGTTTGCAATAGGATGCATTCAATATTTCGTCCTTAATATTATTTCTAACAGATACATTCTATCAAGTATGTAACCATTTAACATTCAACCAAAGAAGGGACAAAAATAACATATCTGAAATAATACGCTGAAAGACAAAGGGAACAACCATGTTCCTCCCAACCGTAGAACAGGGCAGCCAAACTTCTTGCCCGATTCACCCCCTAGCCTGACCATGAATCCATGAGGGCGAACTTGGAAAAGCTTCTCTTTAGCAATGTCCTACAGCTCCAACAGTTTTCCCTTGCCTCACAATCAAGCAGTGTTCATAACAACAAGTAAATCAAAAGTCTCCTTTCCCAGCATACTTGGCAACGTCTTGCCTCCTCTCATATGCTATTTATCATTTGCCCAGGTCTTTTCCCTGCCTTGGGAATTTTCACATCTTTCTAAATCCCTGATTTTCAGAGGCTGCCAATGGCCAAATCACTGATTTGCCACTTTTAATAATCAGCCCAGAGGTAGTTCCAACATGTTCCCCACTCATGGAGTCATGGTCAGCTAAATTTCACATGGTTGTTCCATTTGTCCTCCTGCAATCAATATAAAACATTTTGTTTCCATACAAGTGTCATAGTCAAATAGTTAGTTGGGTCAAATCAGGTCTCTGCCCAACAATCAAAATAATTAATTACAATTACCAAATTCGAAATTCAAAATTGCCATAAATGGCAAAAATTTTCCAAATTCGAATTTACTAAAAACGGAATAAATTTCCAGCAATTTTAAATTTCAAAAATATTTTATTTTTTTGGGGATGTCACAGCCTCCAAGTATTGCAAACCAAAAAAGGAATTTTTCTTTCACAATATGAGTATGCTTGTGACCTTCTTTGTCACTTTCACATGGATGATTCTAAACCATCCCCTTCTTCCTTCCTGTATAGAGTCAAACTTGCTACAACTTGTACTACTCCCGAATTTGTTGCCATCTTGTATCATCAGTTAGTTGGTAGCCTCTTATATTTGACTCATACATGTCCTGATATTTCCTTTGATGTTGGTCTTGTTGTTCGATATATGCAAACACCCAATGAAATCCATTAGAAATCATCTAAAAAGATACTTCAATATGTCTGGGGTATAGTCCAATTTCAGATACATTATTGTTCAAGGGGGAATCCTTTGTTGGTTGGTTTCACTGATTCAGATTGGGTCGGTGACCCTGATGATTGAAATTCTACAATAGGTTATGTTTTCAT
Source organism: Picea engelmannii (assembly GCA_009831015.1). Lineage (NCBI taxonomy): Eukaryota > Viridiplantae > Streptophyta > Pinopsida > Pinales > Pinaceae > Picea > Picea engelmannii. The sequence continues at coordinate 228,855 of ML804300.1, read as the reverse complement.
CCTTGGTTATAGAACTATCACTTGGGATTGTAAGAAACAACATGTTATTTCTCTTGATTCAACATAAGTAGAGTACTAATCAACGATTAATGCAAGTCAAGAAGCCTTGTGGCTTCAACAAATCTTTTCAGATTTGGATTCCAAAAGAAAAATCCGATCACCCTCTAGTGCGAAAATCAAAGTGCCATCAAGCTTGCCAAAGATCCAGTTGAACATCAGTGTAACAAACACATTGAGTTACACATGCACTTCATTAGAAATCTCATTCATTATTGAGTTATTGAAGTGCTCTTTTACCCTACATAAGATCAAGTTGCAGACATTTTCACAAAGTCTATTGCAAAATAAATTTTTTATAAACTTCGATCTACATTAGGATTTTAGAAAGTTGTTATTAACGGGGGATATGATTTAATTCCTCCTTCCTTCTCCTATTGTGTCTCCTTTGTAAATCCTTCAATCCTATCCCAAGTTGTTCTTAAGGGGGGATGCTAGGATATTTATACACTTAGAAGTTAGTAAAGATCAACTTGGTATAATGTGTCATTAGGTTAAAGTGTGTTTCTTTAGTATGCATCCATATGCATTTGTAATTATTTAATCTAACGATCACGATATGTTCTAGACATAAAGTGATCCAACGACTCATATTTTCCTCGATCTTAACAACTACATTGATCCATGGATTAACACCTGATTGGTCCCTGATCTCTATTTGAAGAGCATGGAGGGTCATTTACCGATGAACGATTATGAGAAAATTTAGTAATATTTTTTGTTTGCATTAATAAATTACCTCAAGTGGCCACGTTGAATGGGGCCATGGATGTTTCCCCATAGGGGTTTTACAACATAAAAAAATTGGTGTGTTGATCTTTGATTTGGTTGTGTGAGTGGTTACCGAAGGTGATCCATATTATATTGAGAATGACATGAAGGAAGAGATATAACAAGGAAACACACAAAGATATTCCAAGAAAAACATAGTAATACATTTAAACTCAGGTTCTATTAATGACTATTTGGAATCCAAAAGACTGTAAAATGCAAAGCACATAATCTATCTAGAATGGTGGTAGCTTATCCCTAAAGAGAGATATGTGTCAGATACTCTCATTCGCAAGAAGTTGATTACAAAGAGGCTGAAGAGGCATTTTAACATAAAGCATCAATGAGAAAACCCTAAACATCCAAAATCCTAACTCTAGAAGATGAAACACCAAAATGTTTGTGGGCCCTGATGTGGTTAGTTGTTACGTCAACTTCCCAGGGACATAAATTTTGTATACGATATCCATTTGGGGTGCTTGGTAGCCCGTCGAAAATGCCTAGTCGAGAAGTATAGATACTAAAATACCTAGCATCCACCTTCGCCTACATTCTAGGCATTTCCATGCCAAAAAAACATCGTTTAGGGCCTCAAAACAACCCCAAAAGTTTGGGACCCAAAAAACTATAGAAAAATTTCCAAGATGTGGAACCATTATAAATTAATGGAACATGTATGGTGAAGAAGTTGCCCTACTTTGATGACCCGATAGAGTTGGATGTTTTTTTGGCGGGTGCCCTTCATCTTGGTGTCCATGATATGATCAACTATCACCTTTTCAATGCAACCATGATTGAGTTTTTTGTAGGGTCCAAGTGTTCGACCACATTTGAAGTTTCCAAGAGAGGTGGAAAATATGGTCAAAGCAGTTACACATTAAATGCGAGGTGCAAGCCAAGGAAAGGGGGAATACTTAATTCAAAATCAGTCTCACCCACAACCTTGGTGATAGTGTAGGGCCCGTATCAGAGTGGGTGGAGCTTCTGATGGGGTCCTGTGAGGTGTTCTTTCTGAAAATCCAACCATACGTTATCTCCCACCTGAAACTAGTGTGGTACCCGATGCTGATCGTGGCATTGCTTGTACTTGGCATTGACTTTCTGCAAAATATCATGAACTTGTTGTTGGATGTGTTGGATTTATTAAAAAAATTTGGTTGCTCGATCAACCTATGTCTAAGCATGGGAGGACTCTTCTTGTGCAACTGCAATGGGAAGAGCTACATTTACGGGGGCCAATGGCTGGAACCACAAGCACACATGAAAAGGTCTATGACCAATAGAACTGTGGAGGGATCTGTTGTAGCTATGTTGAAGATAAGGAATGATACCATCCCATGTGCGTGGATGTTTGGAGTTGTACATCCTTAGGATATTGACAATCACCGTGTTGACTACCTCTGTTCGCCCATCAATTTGTGGTGGAAGGCAGTTGATTTGGTTAGCTTAGTTTCCATCATCGACCATAGGCTGGACGAGAAAGTACTCAAGAATCTACTATATCGATATAAAATAATAGTCCGTGGGAATCCAAAATAAACCCAAACACGTTCGAAGAAGAGCTTAGCCGTGGCCTCGTTTGTGATACTCTTCTTGCAGGGTGCCAAAACTGCCATCTTAAAGAATCGATCAATGACCACGAAGAAGCAATCATTACCATGCTTGGTTGAAGGTAGACTAGACATGTAATACATGGATATGGAGTCCCAATGTTTATCAGGAGTAGGCATAGGGGTGTATAGCCCCCGTTTCTTGAAAATGGGTTTGGAAATGACATAGGCAGTGCATGATCTGATATACTTGTGGAAATATTATTGAAGCTTCGACCAAAATAAATTCTTTAGAAGTACTGCCACTATTTTTTCCATGCCAAAGTGTCATTCCACTTGATTGTAATGAGCTTCCCAAATCAGGTTTGCACACTCGCTTGAAGGAACATAGAGATGGCTCAAATGGCATAACAATCCATCTTAGGGATGAAAGTCTAGAACTGGTTCTCTTGTGCTCAATGTCTAATAGTAAGCAACAAAGTCAAAGTCATTGTTGTATAATTATGGCCACCCGAAGCTCTCATTCCCACAAGAGTTAAGAACTATGGTTAGTGCCACAATCGGGGGTCGACTAAGGAAGTATACGACATGGTTGGTGTTTCCCTTCTTGTACTTTATGTTCAAGTGGAATTTTTACAAGTATGTGGACCAATTTTGATGAAGGTCATTATGCAACTTTCCTTGTGTCTACATGAATTATAGAGGCATGTGATAAGTGTGGATGATTGTTTCCTTTCCCATAATGTAATGCTTCCACTATTGACATGCCTGCAAAATGGAGTACGTGTCTTTTTTGTAGGTGGGGTATTCGCAAACAACACCAAATAGTGTTTGACTGTGATAGGCAATTGAATGCCCATCATGAGTGAGGACTACACCGATATCATAATCTGAAGAATATGTCTCAATCTCAAATGGATGCTACAAGTATGATATAATAAGGACTGGTGCTGAGCAGAGGCAAAGTTTCAAATACTCGAATTCTTTCTGTTGTGACGTGGCCCAAAAAAAATTGTCCTTGGCTCTAGCCTTGGTCACCTATCTTAGGGCCCATATGATAAGAGAGAACCCAAAAACAAACCTATGGTAGAAGTTGGCGAGGCCCAAGAAGCTACGAAGCTCGGTTAGTGTATTCGGTGCTAGCCAATCGTGGATGACTTGGATCTTGGCTAGATCCACATGCACACCCTACTCATCCATGATGTGTCCCAAGTATTGGATTCTCTACATGCTGAATGAACACTTCTTCAAATTGGAATATACTTTGTGCTATCGTAGGGTGTTGAAGTCATGTTGAATGTGCTTCAAATATTCCTCCTAGGTTTTTCTATAGATGAGGATGTCATCCAGATATACAACCACAAAGGAGTTTGTGAATGGATGAAATATATCATCCATCATTCACACGAATGTGGTTGAGGCATTAGTCAAGTCGAAAGGCATGACCATCCACTTGAAGGGACCTTCTTTAGAATTGAATGCCATCTTCCATACATCAGTTTTCTCAATTAACACTTGGTGGTAGCCTGACTTCAGATCAATCTTACTGAAAAATTTGGCACCCTTGAGTTGATCTAGAAGATAATCAATCCAAGGGATTGGGTAACGGTTCTTGACAATGATGTTGTTCAAGGCCCAATAATCAATGCAAAGTCGCCATGTCCCATCCTTCTTATGTACTAGAACAATTGGGCTCCCACAAGGTGAGGAGCTTGGTCTGATGTGGCTCTTAAGAATTAGCTCTTAGATCTGGCATTTGATTTCTTCATTCTCTATAACAGAATTCCTGTATACAGGGCCATTAGGTAGAGAAAAACTAGGTGTCAAATCAATTGAGTACTTTACCTGATAGTGCAAAGGCACCGCAATAGGGGAGGCAAAGACGTCTTTGTGTTCTTCTAGAATCTTCTCCATCTGTTGTTGCTATGTAGAGAGACCTGATGTAGAGGTTTTGGCAGTTTCAGTGACCTTCCGTTCACCTTCCGACCGAACCATAAAGAGGAAAAATATCCTAGTCTGAGAAACCACCTTTCTACACTGCTTCTCAGAGATCAAAGAGACTGCAATAATTGGAACTGCTTCCAATACTCTGTAGAGTTGACCTCCCAAAGTAATAATTACACTACAGGGCCTAGATTCACAAACAACATGGTGCTTCCACATATATGATTTTCCTAAAAGAACATCACAATCTTCAAGGGGGAAACATCACACGATACCTCGTCTTTGAAGGGGTTGATGCCATAATGCAGGCGACATTACTCGCTGACGCGGATGTATCGTCCTTGGTTGAGCCAAATGATGGTGTATGGATAAGGGTTTGGTGTCATTGTTAGGTTCAACCTCTTGATGACCTCTGCTGAGAATAGGTTCTTCTAGGTACTTCTGTCAACAATGAAAAGGAGTGGGGTCCCCTTCACCCATACTTGTGAGTGGAAGAGGTGCTCCCCTTCTTCAGGATCCACTGGTTCTTATGGATAGAATTTTGTGGAAGTGATGGTGACACTAGGTTCTGCATCAATGATCCATTTTCCCTTCTCCGACTGTGAATCAAATTCTGAGTCAACATCTAAATTTGAGGCTTTCGTCTCAACCAACAATGACTGTTTGGAGTGACATTCATCAGTGTTGTTCCAAGGGATTTTGTGAAACTCGCACCACTTTCTAGTGTCCTTATTCAACTTCCTGTTTTGCTTATTTTCTTGTGGCTTGGACTGGTTTTCCTGGAGCTGACCATCTGTAACGTCCCCAGATCCCCAAGCTGGGCCACGTCACACATTCTCAATTTCAGTCTCTAGGAAAAACTTTGTATCAACCCAAGCTCACTATTGAGCAATGGTACTTTAGAATTCCTAGAGTGTGAATACAACTTATAATTCTCCCTGTTACAAGTAGACTGGGTTAAATACAGATAACCTTAAGGTACTACGCCCAGACTTGTGTTGAGTCTCACTCTACAAGTACACTTCTTTTAATACAATCATAATAGCAAAATACGTAACAAAAATCTACCGCGCACATAGTTCTTCAAAGTACTTATAAATTGTTACATGCACAATTACTCTGCCCACATATTACTACTGCACACAATCAATACGATAATGCACACCGATTCTATCACCTTTGTGCGTGTGGATTGGTTCGCAACGCGCTAGGTGAATTATGCCTTGCCTTGACATCTTCTAGTCATACCATAGAATTTAATACTTAAATATATTATAACATGAATAAACATCGTACATATTAACCATACATTTAGATAACAGGAGCACTCATAGCTGACATGCCCACATGTGTCACAATTTATAGGAAAATGGAACACATATAAGCAGTAACATTACACAGAATTAACCACAATATGTATATGCAATTTTGTACAAGAAAATAAACCATAACATAAAATAACAACAAGCATACAATCATTAGTATAATCTCATAAGAGACACTTATCTTTAATGCAAATCCACCAACTGTCTGCAGGACGCATACATTCCTCCGAGCCATAGACTTTGTCGCTCAATAATCTTTCAACGACAGGTCACCCCTGAGATGGGTTTAAACTCCACAGGAAAAAAAGGGTTCCTATCACTAGACTATGAACTGATATTCAACAAAATAATTGGTCCAAGGTGCTGACTACTGCAACTAAACTACAATCCCTCATTCCCCACATGCCTGTCCCACCCAAGGAAGTGTGCCCCTTATCTGCTCAACAATCCATCGAATGCCCCACTTCCCTTTTAGGGATTCAACAACATGTCAGGCAAGAAGTCTCAGAGCCCTGTATCTAATTACCAACACACCAGGGAGAAATTTACAACAAATCTCTCACCCAGAGAGAAATGCTTACGGGCCTGGAAACCCACTTCTTCGACAACAGGCCTGAAAACCTGCCTTTTTGACAGTAAAACCAACCTTCCAAAGCATAGGGTTAAGCAATTTGACAATAAGATACAACAAAATACATATTCCTTCCCAAAGGAAATTTTTGTCTGTAGCATTTCCCGCATGAATGATTTACCCCAAAATGAGTGATAATCCCCCTGAATTACACTAAGGAAAGAAATATATATTGCATGGTTATAACTTGACACTTGTCACATTTAGGACTAGCTTTTAGACACTTGGCGACTCGTTCCCATCCTTTGGAAACTTAGGATAAATACATATCCATAAATTAAACTTTCGAAAATATTAATAAAATATTCCCTTAACTTAAGCTCCCCCTTTTTCCTTTTCCGTGGAGTTTAGCCCCCGTCTCTTTTTAGTTTGACTTGAGTCTACACACAGTGATGTGATTATATTATCAATCTTGAGGGTGATTATATTTACAATACAGGCGCACTGACCTTTTTCATCCAGGATCACTAGCCTTAAACACAAACATATATACAAAGGCTCTCTGGCCTCAAAATTGTGCAGTTCCAGGTAATTTATGTGTAGTTACCCAAGTGCACACAACATTGTAAATTATGCGCACTTACCTAGGTGCGTGCAACACTATAAAATGTTCACACCGTGTCTAGATAACAATTCTCTGTGCACCACTCAAGTGTGCTCATCACCAAAACTTGGTGCCAATGACTCACCAACCTAAATGTACATTTACATTTACAATTGGTACCAATGACTCACCAACCTATACGCATAATTTACAAAGGGTCAAGATCAGAGACACTACACCATCCTTGCTCTGTCCTATGCTTTGGAAGTTAGGGAAACATTTACCATGCTTCTACTACGATGGGTTTCAAAAGTGGAATCTCGCTTATTCTTCTTCTTGAACTTTTGCTTGATCTTGACATCATGTCAGTAAGCGACTCCCAGTGAGGATATGTCCACAAACTCCATATCTGCTTGTATGTACCTATGTAGTCCACTATGATACTTTAGAACCAAGTGTCACTTGGAGTCTTTAATACCCAAATTTGTGCGCAAGGTACGGAAGATGTTGGTGTACTGTGACACCGTATGGTTTCTCTCCTAATGTAGAGTTGTTCATCTTGTGTACTAGTCATCATAGTTTCCAACAGGGTAGTATTTCTTCTTGATGACATCAACAAAATTCGCCCAAGTGGGTCATGACCTAAAAATTGCAGACTCATCTCTGACATGTTGCTCATAGTAAGTCTCCCACCAATGTCTATCATGGGGAAGGGTATTAAGGAGTGTAAAGGTGATTTTTCGACTGTTAGAAAAAGTTTGGACGACGAAATAACTCTCTAGCAGACTTAACCATTTTTACAAAGTGTCGACATGTATCTGACCTTCAAATAAAGGAATATCAAAGTTAACTTGTACCTTAAAGGGCGCCACACCTCCGAAGTGACTCCTGGTTGAAGGTGCCTCCATTGTTGTTGGCAACGGTAGAAGGATTTGGGTGAAATTATCCATCATCTCGTTCCTCTATTGCACGAGGACTTCCTTGAGCAACACTGTGATAGGATCTTCTACTCCATCGTCTTTCTTTTATTCTTCCATGGGAGGCCGCTTGGGTCGGCGGGAGTGTTCTTACCCAAGCTCAACTAGTTCAAGGCCCAACTATCGATAACCTGACCTCTTCGAGGACATGCACACAATAACAACAAAGAGCAGACTGGTCTGATACCATTGATCCATATTATATTGAGAACAACATGAAGTCAGGGATGTAACAAGGAAACATATAGAGATATTGCAGGTGTTAAGCCCTAATATTGGCTCATTACCCCTTAATTGGGGCATATTATATTAGTAATGTTATTTTATTTATGTCGGCTTTAGGCCATTAGTTGTAATTATAACTCCTAGTCTCCTATATATACCAAGGAGACATTTTCATTTTGAATCATCTTGTACTTGAACATTTAAGTGGGGTAAAAGGAGGTTTCCCCCTCGAAGAGGCTTATGATCTGAAATTATCTCTTTTTCAAGGCGTTAAGTACTTTTTTCGAGGTTTTTCTATGCTATATTGATATTTGGTTCTTAACATATGGTATCAGAGCTCAAGGTCTTGGGGTTTCGCTGCTACATCTGAGACACCTTGGAATTTTCACTATAATTTTTTTTTCTACAATGTTTCTGAAGGAACGACTTGGAGGATATTTAGTAGACAGATCAAGGTACGTTGGGTTCAAAATTCATCTCCTAAGGCCTTATACTTTTGGAGATACAACCTGTACAAGATAGGGTTCTGGAATCATCCTGAACTGAGTCATTGCGGAATTTTCGCTATAAAAATTTTTCTGTAATGTTTCAGACCCTGAAATCCAGAGGATATTCACATAAATTAGTAAGGTATCTGTGGTAAAAATTTTATCTTCTGGGTCATCTTAAAATTGTAGATACACCGTGTGTAACATAGGGTATCTGATTAGTCCTATTGACTAGTCTTAAGAAGGTGTTACAGGTAAAACAATCATAAATTCTTCCTAGAGTATCCAAATTGAGTGGGTCTGGTTTCATTAGATTGTGGACAGTCTATAGTATTTCTGGTGCGAGGTTTAGAATTTTATATCAATTATTTTGTGCCGGGAATGCTATACAAGTGAGATCTCTTGGAAAGGCCAAAAATCGACAAGTTGTGGGGAAGTTACCATAAATTCCACTTGGCACATCCAATTTTGATAAGACCTGTGGCATTGCAGAGAAGAAATATCAGAGAACTACATAAAATAAAGTTTCATACCCAGAAGGGACGAAACTTGGGAGATACAATAGAATAAAGATTGTCTAGCAGAACCACCTGAAAATCAAGGTTCAAAAGTGATACTTGGCCAACATGCCACCCAAAAAGGGAACTTCTACAACAAATAAGCCTCCAGACAATCCTACTTGGACTCTTGATGAAGGTGAAGAAATGCGTAGGGACATAAATGATTTACAAAAGAA